>VMDR010009957.1:0-32034 GCA_007922815.1 Macrotus californicus | reverse complement strand
CATTTCTGTGATTCTGTTCCTCTTCTAGTTGTTTGCTTAGTTTGTTTTTGTTTTTGTTTTAGGTTTGGTTGTTAATAACTGTGAGTTTGTTGTCATTTTACTGTTGATATTGTTTATCTTCTTTTTCTTAGAAAAGTCTCCTTAACATTTCATATATTAAGGGCTTGGTGATGATGAACTCCTTGAACTTGACTTTATCTGGGAAGCACTTTATCTGCCCTTCCATTCTAAATGATAGCTTTGCTGGATAGAGTCATCTTGGATGTAGGTCCTTGCCTTTCATGACTCGGAATACTTCTTTCCAGCCCTTTCTTGCCTGCAAGGTTTCTTTTCAGAAATCAGCTGACAGTCTTATGGGTGCTCCTTTTTAGGTTACTGTCTCCCTTTTTCTTGCTGCTTTTAAAATTCTCTCCTTATCTTTCATCTTGAGTAATGCAATTATGATGTGCCTTGGTGTGTTTTTCCTTGGATCCAACTTCTTTGGGACTCTCTGAGCTTCCTGGACTTCCTGGAAATCTATTTTCTTTGCCAGATTGGGGAAGTTTTCCTTCATTATTTGTTCAAATAAGTTTTCAATTTCTTGGCCTCCCTCTTCTTCTTCTGGCACTCCTATGATTTGGATGTTGGAACATTTAAAGATGTCTCGGAGGTTCCTAAGTCTCTCCTCATTTTTTCGAATTCTTGTTTCTTCATTCTGTTCTGGTTGAATGTTTCTTTCTTTCTTCTGGTCCACACTGTTGATTTGAGTCCTGGTTTCCTTCCCATCATTGTTGGTTTCCTGTACATTTTCCTTTATTTCATTTAGCATAGCCTTCATTTTTTTATCTAATTTGTGACCGTATTCAACTAATTCTGTGAACATCCTGATTACCAGTGTTTTGAACTATGCATCTGATAGGTTGGCTATCTCTTTGTTGCTTAGTTGTATTTTTCTGGAGCTTTGATCTGTTCTTTCATTTGGGCCATTTTTGTTTGTTTTGGTGCGCCTGTTTTGTATAAGGGGCGGAGCCTTAGATTTCACCAGGGCGGAGCAACCCACGTTGCTGTGTTGCGACACTATATGTGGGGAAGGGGTCCAAGAGGGAACAATGCCACTTGCTCTGCTTTCTGCCAGTTTTCAGTCACTTCCTCCGCTACCCACAATCAAATTGCTGATTCTTAGGTAGGTGGGTTTGTGTACATTCTAGGACCCTGTGGGTCTCTCCAATGAACTCTCCTGTGAGGCTGGGAGTTTCTCTCCCACGAGTCCTCTCCACTCAACTGCTTGCCTCCACCCCTCCTTCCAGTCTGGATGAATATTTCTTCTTTAACTCCTTGGTTGTCAGACTTCCATACAGTTTGATTTTCTGTCAGTTCTGGTTGTTTTTTGTTTTTAAATTTGTTGTCCTTCTTTTGGTTGTGTGAGGAGGCACAATATGTCTACCTATGCCCCCGTCTTGGTCTGAAGTTTAAAAACTGCAGATTCTATATTTTTATCATGAATTACTTTCCAGAATAGATCACATATATTGGGCCTCTAATTATTCTCCCGAAGTGAACAGATCTATTAGAATCATAGTGAAGCTGTGCCCTGACCAGTGTGGCTCAGTTGGCTGAGCATTGTCCCACAAAGCAAAAGGTCACCTGGTCAGAGCACATGCCTGCGTTGCAGGTTTGGTCCCCAGTCGGGGCTTGTTTGAGAGGCAACAGATCAAAGTTTCTCTCTCACATTGATGGTTCTCTCTCTCTCTTTCCTCTTCCCTTCCCCTCCCTCTAAAAATAAATAAATAAAATCTTTAAGAAAAAGAATCATAGTGAAGCTTATGTTTTCTCAACATTCTTACCTGACTACCTAGAATTTCACATTTCTTTGTTCAGGAAAGAGAAAGCTTTCCTGGTATCAAAACTTGTCTGAACTGCACCTATGTTTTCTTCAGCCATAGGCTCTGGGCCTACGACTGCCCAGGTGTCCTTAATAGCTCAGACTTTCTGTCTAACAGAATTTCTCCCTTCTATTCCAGGACTGCTTCATTGCTCCCACCTTCTGCTACTGCTCCCTATCTCAGTCCCAACTCTTAACATGCACCTCAAATGCTGCCAGCTATGTGAAGGCATCCCTGAGCTTTCTGTTCTCATCAAATGGATGGGTGTGTCCCCGCACATCAGATCCCTTGTGGCCTGCAGGATCCCTTGTTTTCATTCCGTTTGTTTTTTGCTTGTACTGTAACCCTGTGCACATCTCAACCTTCTTACTAGACTGCAAATTCCTTTAGAGTCATCTTGCTTCTTATAACTCTAAAGGCTGTGATCAACAAATGGAATTGAATTAAAAAGAAAACGTTTGGTGTTTTTTTACTATTGGAATTTAATCAAATGTAATTTAATTAAAAAGACAACAGTGTTTTTACTATCAGCAATTTGGTAATTGTGTGTTCCACCCCAGCCCTCAGACAGGATAGGGCTTAATGATTCAATGAAGACAGGTGCAATTATTTAAGCCTTCCCAGAAAGCAAGTTTCCTTTCTCTCTGCGACAAAATGACCGGGCAATCTTGTGTTAGGAGAGAATTGAGAAGATGGGCCTCAGGATTGGAAGACTTTGGGAACTCGGAGAGAAAAAGCCTTGTGTTGCTGATGTCAGAGAAAAGTGTTTTGCTGGGAGCAGACACTGATAGCATACTAAATGACAGTAATAAAGCAAGAGCCAGCCGCTGGACTTTGACACCTGTAACTAAAAGATGTTTCTGCAGCCTGCAAGGAATTACGTTATCATTGCCTTTATTATTAAGCAGCTGGTGCTCCTGAGATGCCCCAAGCTTTTCCTTCCTTTATACTCTAAGCGGGGATATTTATTACTGCTGTCTCTTCTCATTTGTCTGCTGGGAATATTATCCTGCATGACTCTGTCTCCAGCCTAAATGGCTCCTTGGGGGGATACAAATATGCCAGACCCTCAGCAAGAGAAACGGTTTCCTAGTGCAGACTCAGTAATTGGTGCCCCCATGAAATCAGAAGTCAGTCTCTCAGCATAAAACTGTCATTTCTATAATCTTTGAATTTCATGAGTTTTTTCCCTCTATTAGAATGCTCTTTCATAGGCATACTAAGAGGGAGGGAATGCCTCAGAATTCTCTGGAAGCTCTTTTTTCTCATTCCAGTACCTGGCTCCACTCTGCACTTGTAGTGATAGCCGTGTTTCCCGGACCCAGTTAATGGACGAGCCATGTGCACCCACGCTGCCTCTGCAGGTGGTGCAGGAAAAACTGCCCAGTCCAGGAAGGAGTGGGCCCACCAAATCTGTGGCCTAGAAGCCATGGAATGATCAAGAAACCCCATTAGACTGTAAGTGTGGTGAGACAGGCCAAGTCTCATAAAAGCTCACCTGAGGCTGAAGTTCCTTCTGCAGCAGCCGCTATGCAATCACAGAGTTGCCTGCTCTCCTAAGCCCCGCTGACCCTGCCAGACTTGGTTAGAGACTGGGTGCAAAGACAGTGTCTTGTATGCAGTCAGAGCTGCAGTTCACACATATGGGAGCCGAGTTAGATCTGTTATGGGGATGGCCATTAGGGGAGCACTACACCGAAGGGACTGTGCAAGACATAACCCTACAGGGAGGTGCATGACATCACCAAAGAGAAGACCAAGGCCAAAGGTCCAGTAGTGCTGTTAGAATTCTGCCCCAGGGAGCTCTGGGTTGCTTTTAAAAAACTGAAACATGAAAATTAAAAATGAATGTGCATTAACTGTAGAGCCAAGGGTAACATCTATCTCTCCAGCATATATCCTGAATCTGACTACTGCACCTTCTCTCCCTGTCCACCCTTGTGCAAGCCATCAACTTCTGTCCTCTAAACAAACACATTGGGTCGCTGACTGCTTTCCCGAGTCCACTCTTGCTCTATCTCCAAACAGCTCTTCACCCAGCGGCCAGAGAGATCTTAAAAAGTAGTTTGAATCAGGTCTTTCTTCCGCTTAAATTCTTCAGTTGCTTTCCCTTTCCCCAGGAACAAAGATCCAAGCTCCTGGCCACAGTCTGCAGAGCACCACACAGCTGCCCACTTCCTCCTGCTGGTCTCCACCATCTTTCCCTCTCCTCACTGTCAGTCGGACGCAGATGCCTTCTGGTTTCTGAAACATGCCAAACTCACTCAAGATTAAGCACGGTGCACTGCCTATTTTCTCTTCCTGGAACAACTTCCCCCTAGATCCCCACATGCGTTCCCTCTCCTCACCCCAGCTCCACTCAGACACCTTGAGAGGGGCTTTCCCCACCATTCAGGCTAAAGGAATCCTTCCCCCCCGTCCCTCTCTCATCGTGGCTGTGCTTAGTTTTTTTCTTCACACTTACCCTTATTTGAAATTTCGTTTGTTTACATGTGTATCTTCTGACTCTTTCCAATAGACACAGTAAGAGAAAAGATGTTTAATTGTCTTGTTAATGAACGTTAAACCACGGGGAAGATTATCAATTAACGTTGTTTGGATAAACGAGAGATCTACCCCAGGAATTAATGAGGGTGTTCTGACGCCATAGTGAGCCTATCTGAAAGCTAGGTTCACTGACGTTGGCAAGACTGGCTCCTAGAGACCCTAGGCTGACTCCCCTCAGACAGCATCAAGTTACATGTTCTGCCATCTCTCCTAGCATTGTGATAGAGATTTTTCCAATCTCTCCTTTTCTGGGAACTGCAATTGAGCCAGAGCTTTGGTCCTTTACTTTCCCACAATTTTTCAGAATCGTGGGAAAGTATTTGGTATGCTTGCATTTGGCATGTAATTTCAGTACGTTGGGATGAATTCATCCAAGTCTGGACACTTGCACTGATTTAGAGAGACTAGACTGCCCTTAGCATCCCTTCGCTGAATTGGTCTTTTGCTTCCTGGCTCTCACCATACTTGCCCCGTTAGGACTCACCAGAGAAGCTCTATGCATAATGGTTTGTGGATGCACCCAGGCCAGGAGTGACGGTGTAATGACATCACAGGGTCCTGTCAGGCCCCAAGTAGCCTCATCATGGAGATCCAGCCCAGCTCCAGGAGGCAGTAGAGCGGGTCAGTATCCAGGATCTGGGCTCCCTGAGTAGGCATCCCACAGCTCTGCCACAGGTAGGCGATGCCAACTTGGTCTTCAGTTTCTCATCTGTCAGTGGCCCTGACTTCATAACCTTCCCAGAACCAGCTCCTCTGGGACAGACCTCTATTTGTTCTCACTAGCCCTTTCAGGAGCTGGGCACTCCCACTGCCTCCTGTTACCACCCCCCACCCCACATGGCCTGTGTCCTTGTGCTCCATCTTTAAAGCATCTCCTCTTTGGGGACCTTCATGCTTGGATCACTGCCTCGTGCCTGTCACCATCCTCTCCAAATGTCATGTGCCATCTGCCTGGAAGAGCATCCCTCATTATCTGCTGTCATGTCTATCCCTGGGCAAAGGCCCCACCCGTGGTAGAAGACAACTTTTGGACCCTAGACCCTTTGTTTGGAAGGTCCTGTAGCCAGATTTCTGTTCTGATACCTCCTATTGTTAGGGGAAACACATGGTGACAGAGAAAGAGCAAGGGACATTAACCAAGGAACAGGTATGTCATCATCCATCATTATTCAGGACAGGCCTCGGAGTTTGCTTGTTGCTGTGGTGCTGTGCTTAGTGCTGCACAAAGCTGTCTGATGAGACGCAGCACCCACCTCTAAGATTTATAGTACATCCCAAGATACCGGGTTGGCTTCCTGACACTGCTTTTTCCTTGCAGGCTCTGATTGGCTCCCTCTTAGCCTTGTCTTATTTCTTTCAGACCAGGGGAACTTAGAGCCAGGAATAGCCCTCTTAAAATAAAGTGTCTGCCCTGCTGCTGTTCTCAGTAGCCCCTGCCTGTCAGGGACAGAGCTTCTCTGTGAGACAGTTCATGTCACAAAGCTTATCAACCATATTTGTGACTAGTGAATTGCCTGATACCTCACAAGCGTTCATTAGTTTTGTTCTTTGCATTAATCAAAGAGGAAAGCAAAGTCAGAAGGCAAATAAAGACCTAACCCTAACTAAGATGGGCAGCCAGTGAGGCTCAGCAGAGAGCAGCTGTGAGGAGCCTGGGTCAGGACTCGACGTAGCACCCAGGCTCCGGGCACTGGCTGCTCTGAGGCAGAGGGGGACACTGGGATCCTCCAGGGTTAGAGACTCTGGCCTGGCAGCCTGCACATGTGCTGGCCTCGTCAGGACAACGGGCGGAGTCCTGGAGGATGGGGGTTCTGTGTATTAGAGTCACCAGGACATATGCTGGAGGGGTTGCGTATGAGATGGGGAGCAACCTTGGGCTGTTTATTCCCTATTCTCTCCTTGGAAAGTACTCCTTGGGGGACTTCTTCCATTTCATGCTACATGGTAAGAATCGCCTAGGGCCCACGTAATTCGACTCCCCGATTTTGTACATAGGAAAAGTGAAGCCTAAAGAGGGAACATATAGTTTCCCCCAAGTTCAAACAGCTTGCTCCCAGTGAACTTTGTACTTAAGCCTCCAAGCTGGTACTTATTCCCCACCTCAGGCTGCTGCTCTTCCACATCCCAACTCATATCCTCTGGACTCTGTCTTTACCGACGTGCCACAACACACAGTGGGGAGAGAGGGGGAAGAGGAAGCCACTCTAAAGTCCCCAGTCAAACGTGCCCCTGCAGAAAGGCCTGGATGCTCTGCTCTCTCTGTGGCTGCACTTCAGATGCAGTTTTGCTTCAAAGCCAACAGCAAACCCTACAGGGTTGGGTGATAATTGGGGGAAATGCTCCTGATTGAATAGAGGAACATGGTTGGTTCCTGGGACAGAATCCCATTGGCCTCACTTGAAAGCAGGCTTTTCAAAGCTCAAATCAGCTGGTGATACAGGTCAGATGGGTGCTCCTGGAGAAGGGCTAGGGGAAGAGGACTCCCTGCTTGGTGAGTAAGGGAGCAGACATGGCCACCCCTCCCCTAGCCAATCTGGCTTCCCTGGTGCTGGGCTGACAAGGGCCAGCTGGTGATGCTGGCAGGAAGATGGGCAGATGAATTAGCCAAGTGCCCGTGGGCAAAGGCCAGCTTGCTGGAGGGGATTGATGGTCCAGAGCACCCCTCCCTCAGATGCAGGTACTTACCATGCAGTCTCCCTTACGTGCCTGGCCAGCTGGTGCTCCAAGGCCCCCATCAGTACAACCTGCAGCATCCTGGACAGCCACCAGCCCTTTTGCACTTGGACTCTGGATAAGGCTTCCTGGGTTCAAATCCCAGCTCTGTCCTCACTGGCTATGTCATCTCAGGCAGATTATTTCACCTCACTGTACCTCATTCCCTCATCTACAAAACAGATAATAATTGTGTATCATCATCATCATTATAGTACATGCTGTTATGACCCACCACATAGCATGACTCCTGATTAACCGAGTAATAAATAAGTGCATGCTTTTATTACTATGAACACTCATCTTTCATGTTGTTTCTACACAGGAAAAGTGAAACATTTGGCCTGAATGTTTATGAGACAGAGGCAGAGGGGCTCCAGCTCCAGGACCCCCACCCGGTGAGTAGAAAATCAAGGGGTTCTCCCGGCTTTTCTGTGGCTTCTATCTTCCCCCAGCGTTGGCCCTTTGCAGGGACTGGCTGGGCCATGGGAATTTACCAGAAGCTTCTTTCTAGGGTGCCGTGTTTTCTGATTCTTGAGGCCTCAGGATTCCAAAGCCCAGAAAGAGTCTGTTTTGCTAAAGTGACTGAGTGGTAGAAAAGTCTTAGATTCAAGACACAAATGTATCATTTTCTACCTGTTTGACCTTAATAGAATTCAACTCTCTGAGCCCTACTTTCCTTAGGTGTGAACTGGAGGCCATGTTTGACCTACCTCACAGGATTGTTTGCTATCCAATAAGTACAGGATTGACATGTGAGGTAGTTAATGTTATTACTTGTCATAGAAAAAGAATTAGAATCCCACATCTAATATTGTGTGGCTTTGGACAAGTTACTCAACTGTTATTAAGACTCAGTGTTCTTGTCCATAAAGTGGGAGTCATTAGGCTGACTTCACAGGATTTTTGCAAGTATTACAGAAAATCTTGTACTGATAGCACTACACCTGATCCGTCGTAGTAGTTCTTAAGAAATGTTGGTGTTGTATCCACCTCACACCCGAGCCCCTTAATATGCACACAGACACCCAGCAGACGTGTCTGGGGAGGACAGACGTGTGGACCCTCTGACAGGAGAATGCAGGTGTTCGGGTGGCTGTCCTCTACAATCTCTGCCATGCAGGTGTGATTTTGTTGCAGAAGTTTCTTCTTATATTTCACCTGGAGGAAATAACAAAGCTTTTCTCTCTTCTTCCCTTTTGCCTTTACTCTCTTGTGAACTTGTTTTTTCTCCAAATCCCCCTTTTTAAAAAATAGCCTGCTTGTGTCTTCTGCCAGAGGTTGCGGTCAGCTGTAGCCGCCGTAGGGCCCCGACCTCCTGGAGGGGGTACAAGTAGATGTTTCTCCTCCTGGCGCTGCTACCAAAGCGGGTGTGTTGCTTTGACTCGATCCCGTCGGGAGCAGACTGGGACCAGTGAGCTGCAGGTTTCATTCAGAAGGCATCCGTCCCAGGGCTGGCTTTTGTGCTGGGGTTGAAGGGTGAGGTGGGCTTGGAGGAGTTCCAAAGGCCACTTTGGTGCCAATGAGAGGGAAAGAGGCAGCATTAATTCCCTGTCCTGTTCCACGTGCTGTTGGCAGTGGAAAGAAAACTAGGTCTTCATTTCCTTGTTTAAATGGAACAGCTGGCACCATAGTTCCCTTTGGTGGGCTACAGGGAGTGTCCTGTACCCTTCACATATCCTATGCTAACAGGTAGGGTCCAGCCAACGGTCCCTGGGGCAAGACAATTGAGAAAGAAACAGCCTTGGCTCCATTTCTCAGTCAATTGGACAATAAGTAACACCTGTTCCACGACTGCTCCTTCCCTGACAGAGAGAACTCGTCCCAGCCCCAGCCAGGCCCCGTGCAGTACATCCTAATCCACAGCATGCCTGTGATCCCTAAGGGCTGAGATGGGCCCAGGGGAGCTGGTGGTCGTTCACTTTATCGTTGGGTTAATTTGGCCTCTTGCCCTTAAACTGTGTGAACTTTAGTTTTGTTATTTTCAAAACGGGGAAGTGGATACCTCCCTCTTCAAGTGATTGTGGAGTACAGACAGATATATACATAGATAATGAATATAAATATTAATATAAATCACCCAGCACTCTGCCCGGCCTGGAGCAGCTGCTCAGTTAAAGGAAGCTATGCATTATATTAATGATTACTATCTTTGGTGTTCATTTCTGAGCTTGCTCATGGAGTATCTTCTCCTCACTTCCTCCCAGCTCTGAGGGAACAGAACAGTCACTGGAATGACTGTAAAGGGCTGCATGGGGAGAGAGAAAAGAGGAGATGAATTGCGCTTTTGGATTCAGCAAAACTTTGCTGTATCACCAAGTTGTGTGCTGAGAACCAAGTGCTCCACCTACTCTACTACAGCTCTTATTGCTTTGAGTTATCCTACTTGCGTTTGGGTGCTCGCTCTGTGCCAGGCACTGTGTCAGAGGCTTGAATGCAACAATGCTGTATTTTTATCTGACATTACTGTGCTGCTTTTATAAAGGAGAGAACTGAGGCTTAAGAGGTTAAGCAGGTTGCCCAATATCCAAGAACTAGTGAGAAAGAGATGGGGTGAATACTTCAGACTGTCTAGCTCAAAAGCCCCTGTTCCTAACCACTGTTCGTTCAGCCCAAGTAGCCTGGACATTGCCTGAGCCAAAGCAGGAAAGGAAGAACTGCACCCTCGTAGCTGTGATCAGTCTGTCAGCTGCTTTCCTCTTCCTATGCCAAGCCAGCAGCTTAAGGAAAAGAGGTTCCCTCAGTGATGTTCCCCTTTCATCTGAGGTTTGCATCTATAAGATGACTCCCTTGACCCAGAGAGGGGACTGACTGGTCTCTCCGGAGGTCGTGCAATCTGGGCAGTCCCACTGGCTGATCATATTTGCAGGGGGCAGCATCATGTTCTGTAAGGATCTGTGCTTCCCAAATGCTCTGTGTGAGAAAGGGTTTCCTGATGGGATGCATTTAACAAGTGAGGTGCATTATAGCCCTCTCTTGGAAAGCCACGGTGCCCGGAAGCAAAAAAGGCCCTCAAAAGTCTTGCAGTTAAAAAAAATTACATGGTTTACTTTATTTAACCCATTATTTCTCAAATGCCCTTGGCCATAGAACCCTTCATTAAAGTGTCACCTGTTAATACGCCATGAAGCAGATGGCAAGAAAGGGCTGCCTGTTGAAAGAACACTGGATAATGAGGCAAGAAATCACCACCATTGTGGCTTTAATAATGTGTGTGAGTCAATTACCCTCTCTGGGTTGTAAAATGAGAACATTGACCAATATGATCTCCAGTCCTCCTTTGGCTCAATGAATCTATGATTATGAGCACATCTCTAGAAGGCGGTGAAAGGTTAAAACATAAGGAAAGCACATTTCTAACTTCTGGGAATTGAAAATCCTATAAAAAATACAGTATGGGTGGACCTGGAGAATGTTATACTAAGTGAAAGGAGCCAGTCAGAGAAAGAAAAATACCATATGATTTCACTCATATGTGGAATCTAATGAACACACTGAACTAACAAGGAAAATATAGACAGACTCGTAGACAGCAGGATGGCAGGTAGTGGTGGGGTGGCGGGGACGGGACTGAGCGAAAAGGAAACAGGACTCATGGACACTGACAACAGTGTGCCAATTGCTGGGGGAGGGGGTTACAAGGGATTAAATGGCAGCAGAAAAACACAATATAAGTATCTTTGAAGTAAAGAAATGCACGTGTGTCAGAGCAGAGCACAGTGAGTCTTCCATAAATTTTGCTAAGTGAATGAGGGAATGTGAGAAAGTTGTAACTACATTTAAATAAACAAACTGGTGTAACAGGATCTTAACTAAAGGATAAATGAGATCTGAGTGATTGAGATGTGGCGGGAATGTTTCCAGGTAAAAATAGAATTCCAGCAGTTTCGAAAGGGCAGGGGGTAAGTACCATATTCCCATCACTATGTGCCAGACCGTTTACCTGTGAGATGGTAACCTTTGCAACCCTGAGGTTTAGAAATGTTAAGGAGCTTGCTCCGGATCACACATCTGCTCACTGGCGATGAAGAGGATGGCGCTAGCATACCTTGGATGTTTATCTCTGCAACCAACACCATGTTAGAGGTTTTACGTGCATGATTTTATTTAATCCTCTCAACAGTGCTATGAAGAGCAAACACATCATGATCCCCACTTTCCAGGTTGAGCTAGCTTGGATTACAAGGGAAGGGGGAGGGACTAAGCAACTTGATCAGGTAGGGTTCTAAGAGGACCCTCTGGTCCAGAATAGCGATATGAACAGTACAAACAACAGCTAAGATGTGTGAAGTCAGGCAGTCTGCATGCAGAATGTCACCTACGCCCAAGGCAGGACCAATTGCTTTCTCCACTTTTCATTTAGAGAAACTAAGGCTTAGAAAGGTAGGGAAATTGTCCAAGTTGACAAATCTGGTAGAGTGGGCCTGGGGCCCTGGCTGGGCAGCTCAGTTATTTGGAGAGTCGTCCCATGCACCAAAACATTGCGGGTCAGGCCCAAGCCAGGGCACATACCCAGGTTGTGGGTTTAATCCCTGGTCGGGGGCACATATGGGAGGCAACCAACTGATGTTTCTCTCTCACATCAATATTTCTCTCTCCCTCTCTGTCTGTCCCCCCTTCCTCTTTCTGTCTAGAATGAGTTAACAAAAAAAAAAAAGAGCGGGCTGAAGTACCTACTCCAGAGTTCAGACTCGCTCACTCTGCTACCTGCTTCTCAAGGGCCACATGCGGCAAACAACTCTTCTTGACTTGCAGTGTCACTCTGAGGACGCTCCATCATTCTCTGAGCTACCTCAGTGCACGCAATTGTTAAATAGGTAGGGTAACTTCCCCATAAAGGATATATGAGTGCGTGCACAATATTGTACCCCACGGAGCAGGAAGGGAGGTGGCCCTGATGGCACCAAAACCATTGCCCGGGAAGCAGTCCAGACCAGCTCTGTCACCTGCGTCATGAAACGCCCCAGGGAAGAGCGTTTGTGAGTGAGCCAACTCTGCCAGAGGTGAGCGCATCTGGGAAGGGAATTAATGCTACATAGAGCCCCTCAGCGGTGGTCCAGTGAGAAAGCCCTTTTGAGGGTCAGGCCGATGCTATCAGGTGGCAACTTAGTGCAGGCTAAGAAGCAGGTGGGGGAAGTGTGTTCTCTTTCATGGCTAATGTGAAAATACGTGTGTCAGACTGGTCAGCACGAACTGGGGGATGGTGGGGAGTGTGGAAAGTACTGAGGGAACAACGGGGGATGTATACAGCGGACACTGTCGGCCCGGTCCCTGGGACACAGCGATGAAAAGGATTTTTCACGTCACTCCTGTGGCTCCAGCACGGCTGCGCCTTCGGTGTTTTTCCTTCTCCACAGCTTTCCTGGCCAGGGTGGGGCTCAGCGGCGGTCACGGTGAGAGCAGAGGGTTAGTCTGGAAGTCGGTTGATTACGTTTTTTTTCTTGGGAGGCTCGGGTGACCTGCCAGAGGCACACGGGTGCCCTGGGCCACTCCACAGTGGGTGTGTTCTGTTTCAGGGGTGGAAACTCGGGATGCGCGGCCCTGGGATAACTCAGCTCTCCAGTTCCGTAGCCAGCAGTGTGATCCTGGGCGAGTCTGTGCACCTCTCTGAGCTTCAGTTTTCTCCCCTGCAAAAACAGCGCTTTGACCGTGATGGCTTCCCAGGTGGTGGCCTGCTCTGCAGTGCCAAGACTTCAGCCCCATCCTGGAGACCCCCAGGTCACCTGTGGACCCGCGCCATGGGCGTTCCCATTCCCCTTCTCCAGGGCAGGCGTGAGAGGGGAGTCTGGTTTCTAGATGGTCTGATACTGCCTCGAAGCCGCCAGGCAGTGGGGTTTCTGGGGCTGTGTCCGCAGTAAACTTGATGGGTTTAAAGGCATAGTCTGTCCCCGAGTTACCCGGCGGCGCTGAAGGCTGGAGCGAGACAACCCCGGGGGGCAGGCGAGGCGAGGCGAGGGAGACGGGCTGAGACGGAGCAGAGACACGGAGGCGGTCAGGGGCGACACCGGAGCACCGCAGCGGCGCGGGGAGGGGTGTAGATATTTATAGCAAGGGGGGCCGCGACGCGGCAGCACATAGACCGGGGGCCGCGGGGCCTCGCCGCCCACGGAGAGGGGGGCGTACCCCACCGGCTCGGTTCCTGCAGCGCGCTCGGGCTCCGCGCCCCCTCCCTCCTCCAGAGGGGGCTGGCTCTGCTCCCTGCCAAGCCAGGCTCCGGGAGCGCGGCGAGCGGCAGCCAGCAGCCGGCGCGTCCTGGCCGCTGCCGATCCCGAGAGCCCTGCGGATCTGCCCCCATGAGTGCGTCCCCTAGCAGACACAGGTAAGAACTTCCCGACCTTCCTGAGCCCCGGCAGGAACTCGCCGGGATGCGGGGGTGACCGTGAGGGATCCCGAGGCTGCTGGAGGCTGTGGAAATACCGCGGGTGGGGGCGGGGCCCGCTGTTTGTTCTCTGAATTTTCTTAGTGCAAGCTCCAAGTTCCAGAGAGCCAGGTAAAGCTATTCACATGGACTATGCCTGGCTGTGGTGTTCCCCACCTGAGAGCTGGTGTCCCCAGGAAGCCACTGGGACAGACTGCCACCTTCGTGAGTTTCCAGAGGCGACTAAGCTCGCTTTTCTTCCGTTACTTCTGGACAGGCGCTTGGACAAGTGGTGAGGGCAAGGCTGTGGGCCTGAGACCGCCCCTCTCCAGCGTCCGACAAAAGTGTGAACTGGGGACGCTGGCCCACTCTCTTCGGGCAGGACTTCCCTTCCACGTGACCACCCCCATCAATCCCATGCCTAGTGCCCTTGCTTGTGGAAGTCCAAGATTTGAAAGACAGCAAACATCATGGGATTCACCCCTAGTGAGAGCAGGAGAAGGTTCTGCCTTTCCTAATGTCCTCCTAGGGTGGAGGTGGGGCGGGGGGCGGGACAACGAGGAATTCTTTGCTTGCAGCTAGGGACTATGGAGTCCTGTCCCAGAAGAAGCGGAGTCACCTTATGGAGCAGACGGAGGCATGAGAAGGTGTGGCCGTTAGCATGAAGTTGTTGGAGAGCAAATAACCTGTTCGCATCCATCAGCCAGCCTCCAGTCTAGAGAAACCTCCGTCCTCGAAAGGTTTCTTAGCAGGGCGTGCAGGCTCCTGGGCCACCTAGGAACAAGCGGATGACAGCACACTCGTGGGCGTTGTGTCCTAGTGGGTCTGCAGCAGCTGTGAGGGGTGACTGCGTCCCAAGCCTGGAATTAAAGAGGGGCAGAGTGCAAGGGTTGTGCATGTCACATGTGCTTGGGAATCCCTCATTTTATCTCAGGACTTTTTTTAAGACTTATAAAAAATAAAATGTTTTCATGACAGCAGCAGATATGAAACTCCCCCCATACCACTCTGGGTGAGAACAAAGAAACTTGTGCAAGAGGCTGAGCTGTCTCCTCTGCCAGCAACTCCGTGGGCATGCACCTTTGGGAGATGTAAGCCGTGTGTTATAAATGAGGAGCCCACAGCCTGAGGCCTTTCCAAGAGGGGCATATCTCAGCTGGGCTTCTCTCTGTAAGTCCAGAAAACTAATCTTAGAAACAATTTGAAAATGCTGCCTTTGTATCCCCCACTCCAAGGTCCCAGTTTGCCCCTAACTGATCCTGAGGCTCGCTGTGGAACAGGTGCCCTCAGAGGGAGACATCCATACTTCTCCAGTGTAAACTGCTTCCTCTCTGTCTCTCTCTCTCTCTCTCCATCTCCCTCTCATTAAACAGCCTTTAGCAGGTTAGAGGGCAAAATATAGACATGTGTTTCTGGTGTGAGCAAATCAGTCTTGTGCTCTGGGCGAAGTTAACAAACATTCCCTCTATTCAGTGGCGCCCCCGCCTCTGTTCCTTATTGAAGATCCTGTCTCTTGCTCACAGCTGATGTCTCTAGCCATGCCACCTTTGCTGCTTCTTACAGCTTGAACTGGCTGCCTTTGATGGAGGACAGTGAGGTTGCTGGTGGGGTCACCAGTGTTTGTCTGAGGCTCCCTCCCCTTGGCTCCTTTACTTTGTAACTTGCTCAGATCTTGTCCTCAACTTGCAACTTGGGCTGAGAGCTCTGCTGGGCATTGTGGGTATTCAGGAGACCCAGGGTGTCCAAAGGGCATGTGGAAATTCCGGTTTTTCCCATCCACCCTCAAAGGCTGTTTGGTTTTGGAGATTTGGGGCTGGGCTCTGGTGCTCGTGTTGGGAAGAAACCATGACGAGCAAGTTATCAGTTACCTAGGCAAGCTGGAGTGCTGCCATGGGCCCCACTCGGACACTCTCACCAAATGGGTATGCCTTGTTTGGCTTCTTGCTCAGCTCTTTTTAAAGATCATAGGCCTTGAATGAAATCACATTATAAAGGTCGTCCCTGCCACCACTTTCTAGCCTTTACTTTTGGACCATACCCATCATTTGATATCTCTGTTGATCAGCTCACTATTGACTCCCATCAGGGCTGTCCCATCACACACATCTGGAGTCTGTCCACTGTAACTGGAATCGTCACCCCAGGGGTGCAGCTACACTCCAGGGGGGTTTCTGCTGCTCTGTCCCCCCACCCCAGGCTGTTGCTCCGCACAGGTGTCATGCAGTTGTCGGCCGCTTGTGGCTTTGAGCTGTTATTTACAATTCTGCTGTTAATTGTCACCCATTCCACTTGCCTAACTGACAGAGTGCTTTCTCTTGGGGTGCTTTCTGCAGTTTATGCTCTGTTTTTATTTTCATTGTTCTTTCAGCTTAATTAGGATCTTTTCTTCCTTCCTTTCCCCCTCTTTACACCTGTGGAACCACATTTCATTTTTGCCTCGGTCTAATCCTTCTTCAGATTGTACTGAAATGACCATTTCCTTGATTTGATCCAGAACCCTCCTGTGCACACAGCAGAAACACTACATGCGTCTTTTAGGTGCCCAGGTTCTGCATCCCTTTTATTTTGCTGTATACAAGTCTCTGGCTTCTAGTGGATGCCCTAGTACCTACTCTGCTTTGTACCTGGTGGGTATGCATTACACATCTTCAAAACAAATGAACATTTCCAATAAGAGGCAGGGGGTGGAGACAGTGTTACGGCACAGAGACTGGGGTCCTGAGTAGGCATGTGCTGTTCTGGGGGTCACCTCATTTGGTGTGTGTGAAGACAGAGATCTTTAGCTAGGGGAACCCTTGTCAATGGACTCAAGTACAGATGTATAAGGTAGCAATAAAAACAGGAATTTAAGTTCTCATCTAGAGTGAGTTGACATTGATGAATCAGTGAGTTAGTGATCTGCTAACCACCTTTTCCATTAGGCTTTCCTCACAGTGAGGTTCTCTTCAGAGAGAAAGTTACCGGTGATTTACAGGACTGGGGAAGGACCGCTCCTTGTTCATCGCCACCACAGGCGAGGAGCCCGTTATAGCAGTGAAGGAGTTAAACTGCATCGGTCCCGTCAGCTGTGCTAGAGGACTTGAAACAGTCTGACCCTTTGGTTTGAGACTCGGTCAAATGTTGGACCCTTTCTGAGACACAAACTGACGTGAAGCAGGAGGCCTTTCTCTTTTCTCAGCACGTGCATGGGCTTTTGGTGCGGCTCTGGAGCCCCTGGCTAAAAAGGATTTCACTTTCTGAGCCAGAATAAGGTTGTAATAAGGTTGATGTGGAGTTGGCTCTTGACTTCAAGGGTCAGAAGGAGAAAGTGTAATTTGAACATTTGTTTCTTTTTTTAACTGCACAAAATTAAAAGTTGATTTGTCCAACACACAAGACCAGTGAGGTTCTACCTACCTTCCCAGCCCACCAACACTCACCCCCACACCCCACCACAGTTGCTGAGCTCAGTTGAGTAATAGACACAGTTGGCTAGATGAGGGGGGATGAAAAAGGCAGCCCCTATGGCTCATCTGCCATTTCATCCAACTGATCTCTGAAATTCCATCTTTCTAAACACTTTCAGTGTGTGGGACTTGGAGAAGAGTAGGAGACAGAGATGGGAGAGGGGAGGAAGGTGATTCCTAGAAAAGTTTGTGAGACCAGGTTGCCTGGAGACAGACTGCCCCGGAAAGCAGGGGTGGCACCGGCCGAGTGGCAGCGTGGGAGGAGAACGAGTCCGGGAAGGAGGAAAAGAGAAAAGACACGAAACATGACGGGCGGGAGGGCCGGCCGCTGAGAGAGGAAGCAGGTGAAGTGGGAGGAGAGACAGGAAACAGATGGAGTAAGAGGAAGACACAGACAGTAAGTGCAAGAAAAGGCAAAGCGGGGGAAAGAGCAGAAGATAAATGAAAGCAGCACCTTGCTTTCCTGATTTTTCTCTCTCCCTTCTCCCCTGACAGAGGGAGAAAGCAAGCAACCCGGGAACACGTGGTTTTTGTGCCGTTGGAACCTCATTGAAGCTGTCAACCCTTCATGGCAGCTCATTCTATTTTTACATTTTGCAGAATTGAAATTAAACAAGTGACCTGTGAGGGCGTTTTCATGAAGATTTTATCCTGCACACCCACACAGCTAGTGCTGAGGTGGCTGAATATTTAGCATAATATTCCATTTAATCAGATAAAAAGGCATCCTCCAGAGAAGCTGGGCTTTGCTAGCGTGTGAAGAGCTGCTTTGACGAGGGTGAGAGAAGCCAGAAAAGAACCTTGTTCTCTGCCTCCTTTGGGCTTGGTAGCAGGAAGAATGCCAGTTAACTGAATTCTGGAGGACCTTATCGTTCCTTCTCCCACACTTATTTATTTATTTATTTATTTATTTATTTATTTATTTATTTATTTATCGCTCTGGGTTTGATTCCAGCCTTTTTGGTTCAGCTCTCCCTGGAGATCTCATTGATGACAAAAAAAAGAGAAAAAAATGGTTCCCTTTGGCTGAACTTACCCTGAGTGAAAGCCCTGGGCACTCGCCCTATCTGCTGGCCTGGTCAGGGAAGCTCACCACTCTGCTGGTGGGACAGGGCTTAGGCAGCAAGAATAAACTGTTGTACACCTCGTACTCCGTTAGAACAGAGAAGATAAGGAGTTCGTTGATGTAGACACAGACTTACTACCTTAAATTTCAAGAGACTCAGTAGCAATGAAATGTATGCCCCTTTGCACATAACCGTTCTTTTGAAGAAAAACAACAATAACAGTGTGTATTAAGGAGACCAATTAATAAGACAAGGTTGGTTGAGTAGATGTAAAAATGTGAGAATGTTTTCAAAAGACCTGTCACTCCCATGTGCATGTTTATGTTGAATAGGGTCTTTTGCCATAGGTATCAAAAGTGTGTGTGCTCCCATTTCTGTTAACCTCTAAAATGCTGTTTTGACAAGTCTAGTGTCTAAGCTGGATAGCAGTAAAGGCTGCTTTTGAGTCAGTTCTGGCTTCCAAAGGAGCAATGGATCAAACAGCAGGACCTAGAGGAAGCATCCCTCTCCCGCCAGCCCCGAGAAGATGTTTTGTCCAGGTGGGGTGAAGCCAGCTTTCTGGTCAGAGAATGTGCCCTGCAGCCACTATGAAAGGTGTCCTGTCTCTGTCGCAGAGAGCGACTGAGAGCACTGACACTAGCCTTACGGATGAGTGCTCCCAGCCCCTCCATCGGGCATCCGCGTGTGTTTTCTCTCGGCACTCTTTCTTCCTGGCTGTCTGGTCCCAGCAGGTACCCTGGCATGGCTCTGAAGCCCAGGAGACTTTGTATGCATCTTGGGGGAAAAGGGAAACAAGATAAATCCAAGTCAGGAATTCCTTGCCCATCATCAAGTTCAAAGTATGGCCTCTTGGGTGTAATGTGTCCATCTTGCACTCAGCCGGTCAGCTGCACAGGGCTCAGCTTGGAGCTTGACAACTCCACCCCCTTCCAGTCCAGTCCCACATCTCTGTGGGCCCAACATGACTGTCCCATCATTGTTTTGTCCTTTGTTTTCCCCAGACTGCTTTACTTGGACCCTGGGATTCTGCATGCAAGTCTTCATTTAAATGAATTCCCAGAATGAGTTCCCTAGCTTATTTGCAAGTAGACAGATGACATGAAGTCTTTATCTGGAAGTTCCCCTTTCCTGGAGAGGATGACCAGTTAGCTATCTCATGAGCATGGACAGGGAAGAAAAGCACCTTGAACTCTTCATTATTATTATGTTATTGTCACCAAAACAGCATTCACATTGTGTGTTATTGCTCATAAAGCTCTTTTGTTACCTTATTTAATCATTATAAGTACCTTATGCAAAATAAATTATTATAATGCACATTTCATAGTTCCGGACACTGGAGCATGAAATCACATGAGACCAGAAATCGCAGAGGCAATAAGTGGTAGAGCCAGGACTTCAATGAATGTTCTAGTCTTCAGTATTAGATATTATTCGTCCCCCTGTGGATCCACCTTACGTTTTCAGTGCTGCTTTTTTCTCATAGCCTTTCCCATCATCTCTCATTAGTTGGCTGTTTCTGCAGGAAGTATTTACAAGCACCTCCTTCTAGTCGACACACAGGAGGATTCCTTAAACCACGGACAGCCACGCAGACCTAGTGAAAGGAATTTAGAATAGAGAGGTAGACCATACCATTTCCACTGGGACCTACTGCCTTTCTTTCAGGTTTTGGTACTTTAATCACTGTCAAATTTTCTTGACATTTAAGTTAAAGGAAATATTGAATGAAAGTTGGCATTATGCCTACTCCTTACAAGTATGATATCTCTCCTTTTTTGTAGGTTATTTTGAAGGAAAAGTCCTACCCCATAGCCTGCATCAGCTGAATCAGTGGCTAAATAAATTTCTGTAAGGCAAGAAATTATAAGAGAATTTGAGAGAAGCCACCACTTCCAGCAGAGAGCTGAGCGGTCCTTTAAGATTCAAGTCTATAAATCAGCCTTTTGAGGTCTTTCTTCATCTTGGCTGGGCCATTCCCTCTCTTTGAAGTCAGTAGGCAGCGGTCAATAGAGAATGCTAATTTCAGGTCCTGCTGGTCTTTTACATGCATGAGCTTCCTGCTATTTGTCTAGGAAAGTACAAGCCCAGGTAAATAGAACTGTGCTGATTACTTTATTTAGCAGTTAGGCAAACCCAAGCTGAAGGCTATGTTTTGGCTTGTCCAGAGGCAAGAAGTTAGCAGGGGCAGCAGGGCTCTTTTAAGAGCATTTGCCCAGCTAAGAATGAGGCAGGAGGAATTATAAAATTGGATTTAAAAACTAATTTTACTTATTTCTCTTTTTTCTTCCAAAGTTTGATCATTAACACATCTGGATGCCTCACGAACCTGAGTTTGATGCTAGTGCTAGGCTTGACTCTTCTATCTGAAGCCTGATATCCATTAGCAACAGCTGAATTTAATTTAGACATGAGCCTTTGGGCTGTCTTATACGTGCAGTGATGACATGTGATCAAATTTAGACAACTGACCTTCGGGGAGGATGAAAGTGGTACAGACAGGCCTGAAATGGGAAGCATCCTGATCTCCTGTTCTTTTCTACAAGGGCATCTTATCTCAACCAGTTGTGGAAGGAATGTAATTTTATTCTATCCTGGTTTATTTCTGTCGTTTTTTTTTTACCACATCCTCTCTTCATAGTGCTACAACAAACATTTGTTAAACAAGAAACCAGATGGTTATTGGGATACAGTGTTGAATAAGATCATTCTTTCTTCAAGGATCTCATGGTCTCCTGAGAAAGATAAACAAAGTAAAAGAGTCAACAACGACTTGTTAACAGCTATAAAGAGGTAGGAACAAGGGAGCATGAGAACACGGAATCCAGAGCAGGGAGCCAAAACAGCTCAGGCCAATCTGAGAAGGCTTTTTTCAAAAAACAAAAACGGTTGTAACTGAGCTGCATTTGGAAAGGTGATTAGGCGTGCTCCACATAGAGAAGGGTGAAGATGTATTTCAGTTGGACAGCATGTGCAAAACCACGGAGTCATGCTTGTGAAGAGTAATGCTGTCACATCACAAGGTGAGCTGCAGGAGAGGGGAGGAGGCTGGAGCGGTGGACAAGCTGGAGTCAGACTGTCCAGGTTCAGTTAGATGGTGTGGACCTACCAGAGGCAACTGGGAGCCCCAGGCATTTTCAGCAGGAGGGTGAAAAGACCAGGTTAGTTTTTTTCAGAAACTAACTCCAGCAGCAGTGTGCAAGGTGAATAGAAACAGGGAGGGTCCAGAGGCCGGATGCCTTATGGGGCTGCTGGGTAGCCCAGGTGAGATTTGATGAAGTCTGAACTCTGGCAAGAAAGGTTGGCAAGGACGATCCAGATGTGAAAATTAGTTTAAAGAAGAGTCATCAAAGTTTGGTAGCAGGTGAGGCTGCAGGAAGGAAGAGGAGGAGCCGCAGGTTGCATTAATGTTCTAGGTTGCTGTTACTGAACTGGATCAATAGCCATGAGTTGAGAGATGAGTGCTAGGCAAGAAGCAGCGTTGAGAGAGAAGGTAATGAGATCAAAATCTGAGCAGGATGAAGATTGAAAAGAGGCCACCAGTGTCGAGATGTTGGGGTCACTCACAAACTTCGTAAAAACAGTTTCAGTGAAGTTTTTAAAAAGTTTTTTTTATTTTTCAATTACAGTTTACATTCAACATTATTTTGTATTAGTTTCAAGTGTTCGGTGAAATTTTGAGAAAAGACGGGACAGGTGCAAAATCATACCATTGTCTGGAGCTTAAGGAGTTGAAGAAACAGAATTTGGGGACACTAACTAAAGTCCTTTTAAAGACAGAAGGGCATAAGGGTTTTGAAAAGAGTGGAAGCTCTTGAATACGCTCGTCAATAAAGGGAGGATAACTGGAGAGAAAGGGAGAGATTAAAGATTCAGGGGGAAAAAAAGAGACAGGTAAGAGAGTAGGGTCTTCAAGAATTGAAGAGGTAACTGTATTAAATTAAATGTACATAGCCTCAGCTGGTGTGGCTCTGGATTGAGTGCCAGCCTGTGAACCGAAAGGTCGCTGGTTTGATTCCTGGTCAGGGCACATGCCTGTGTCGCAGGCCATGTCCCTGGTCAGGGTGTGTATGAGAGGCAACCAACTGATGGATGTTTCTCTCTCACAACAATGTTTCTCTCCCTCTCTTTCTCTGCCCTCTAAAAATAAATGAATAAAATTTTTGAAAAAAAATTAAATATATATATGTTTATAGATTAAATTTATGTGACATATGTAATTATATATAATTAAATTTGTAGAAGAAAGAAAGTAAACCAATGTTTGTGGCCTGCCAAGCACTGGGCTAGGTATCTTACATTTATTGATTTAATTCCCATTAAAATCCTATATAGGGAGAGAATGAAAGCCTGTTTCTTAGAGAAAGTAGGAAAATAGCAAAAGATGAGTGTTACTTTTTGAAGTGTAAATGTGAAGAACCATTGGATGTCACTTCAAGAGATAACTTCAAAAGGGAACTTTAATCAATAATTTCTATTTCCTCCATGAAGAAAAGTGAAGTCATCTTCTAAGAATAAAGTAGGAAGTGGAGTAGGGAGTTCAAGAAGAATGGAAAAGTCTGGTGTGTTTTTTTTTTTTAATGGAAAAGTTTTAGAGAGTCAAAATTAGTGACTGGGTGAGCGAAAAGGTTTCTGCCCAGTGCCGACAGCTCTGGAGCTGAAAGTGCACCTGCGTGGCCCTGCCAGTGCAGCCTGCACCGAGGCCACGAGCTGAGCACACAGAGCCGGTTGGATGTCTCTGGAGCAGGACATGAACTGGGGAGATGTGGCAGTGTGGCAAAACCACAAGGCATTGGGTAGAGCTGGGGAGACTGCTGTTGAGGAAACATGACCTAGAGACCAGAAGATGGTTTTAAGGGAGGGGTAGAATGAGAAATTTCAAAGAATTAGAGGTTGAGATGCTCACAGATCTCACAGGTCCTCTGAGATTTTAGGGTTGATGTCTAGGTACAAGGTTTTTCAGCAGGATGTATGTCAGTGACCACCTACCTTCCCTTAGCATTGTCAAAGATCTTTGTATTATCAAAGAGGAAGCTCCTGATTGTTAAATGTGTGACCAAGAAAGGCTGTGAAGTTCAGCATTAGGCAAGTGAGGTAAGTGTGGGCTCCTCTGGGAACAGAATGCTGTGTGAGGTGACATCGCCACGTCAGGATTCTGTGCAGAGCCCAACAAACAGGTATTTGAAGAGTTTCTAAAACATGTAATGATAAGCTTTTCTTTCCTCGGACTTTTGAAAGTTTAAGCCATGGAACTATTATTTTTAAATGGGCTTTATTGTTTTATTTTCTATCATCAATGCCTTAAAATAAATTTGTCTCTTCCAGAGAACAGTTCTTATCTCTCACCCTCATGAAATTTTAGGTTCATGAAGGGAATTTTGTAGGCCATTCCCCACACCTCCACTACAGCCAGATGACATAATGGTTTCCATTTCCATCCAGTCCAGCATATTCTGTGGGGCTGATTCACCACCAAATCACATGCTTTCTGCAAGCATTGCCATGAGAAGCCAGCAGATGCTGGGTCTGCAGTGGCCAACATTCAGGGACAGTGCAGCAGGTGAAGAGCCCCATCTCTCTGGCCCCTTCTGACTTGCTCTGAGAGAGTTCTCCAGGGTTTGCTGTCCTGATTCTGTTCTCCTCACACCCCAACCCAGCCGCAGGCATCCCCTGTTGCTAGGGGTCATTTGCCACATCATCGCCACATCGGCAGTTTGGTGCACTCACATGTCTTGTTCTATATGCAAACACCACGAGAACATGAGTCTCAGGTTATCCATGGACAATCTCTGTCATCCGAGGACAGCTTTAGAAATCAGAAAAACAAATATCTCAGCTATGCCTCATCTACCTGTTTCTTTGTTCACCTCAATTACAGGGCACCGAAGCAAGGTTTTTAAACGTCCATTCTGTGTCAGCCTACTATCCTTTCTTCCAGGTAGGTCTGGTTTCTTCCACGGCTGTTACACTGGAAGACTAAATGTAAGGCTCCGATGTAGACGTCAAACACAATTACCCAGGAAACAATCTGTTAGAGTGCTCTTCCAGTGATTTAGCTATTACTTAGTGTTATGATAAGTTCTGAATTAAAAAATAGTAAAAATTAGGACTCAATTGCCTTCCATGCTTCAGTTTTACATATTTCTGTCTATCTAGAAGCCTGACTATTTAGAATCATCTAATTTAACCATCTACAGATTAGGAAAATGAGGCCCAGAGAAGAGAAGTCAGTCATCCAAGTTCATAAATGTGGTTGGTGGCAGGTCTGGAACTAGCACCCCCATCTCCTAACACAGTATTTAGTGCCAGCATCTACATCTGCAGTTGCTGGAGAAGGATATTTTGAGGTGGGGCATTTAGGTGGCCGCTTGTGGGGCAGCAGGCCAAGTACTCTGGGCCTCAGTTTGCCCTACATGTAAATTATCTTGTAAAGTCCTTGTGCTGCACCCCCCGAAAATATCCTCTGCTCCTCTCATCATCTGTGGCTGTGCGCTTAAGGGGGAGTAATTTGAGCAGGTAAATTTGTTTTACTACCTCACATTTAAAAGTCATAGGCACACACAGCAAATAAAAATGAACCTTCTGATTATAGTAACAGGGCACTCTGTCGACAAGCAGAGGGTTGCGGTGATGATCGAGAGCAGGCCCTTTCTACATTACTGGTCTCGTACAGCAGAGGGGCTGGGACCATGTATGGTGACAGTAGGCCTCACCAGGTCTCAGAGCCAGATGGTTTGTGGGTTTCGATGAATTTTCAATAATAGGAGCACAGGTTTCCCTAGTTGTCAGTCTCTGACCACCTCACTGCTGGCCTGGTAAGGTGTGACAAAGACTGTGTGACCTGCCTTAGAGGGAGGAATCTGAGCCTCTGCTTCTTTCAGAAGGGGACATTCTTCCCAGTTGCTGTCCTATCGGTCAGTTTGGTGGATAGATGCTTAGAGCTGCGGAAGCCACTGCTAAGCAAATGTCCCAAACTCTGAGATTTTTGTCACCGCCACAGAAAAGGCATACTAGAAAAGGGTAAAACATGCTTAGAAAGAAGGACATCTGCAAGTTTTACCTCATATACCTAGGTGGGGGAAGATCACAGACAAGAAAATGTATGGGAGCCTATTAAACTGCTCATAAGAAAATGATGGGACTCTTTTGGGAAAGTTTCCTGGTCTCCCATCTCTGTCTCCCTGGAACATGAGTTAATAAGTAATATTGTGAAACCCTCAAAGGAATCATACAGACTCTTTTGCCAGAGCTTGGAGCCCCCAAGAGTTTAGCTCTATAGAACTCATGGTCATTTTGGAGAATTATTTCCTATTTTGCTGATTATTTTACCCTCTGATTTTGCTTTCCCCTGAGAGGACCCCATCTGGACAAAACATCAGTTAACAGCCATGTACTCATCCATGTTAATAGCTTTACAGAAAATATACTCAGACATGCTAGCCAGGAAGAGAAATGTGAGAGGTGGAGGTGGTGGGTGTTGTGATATATCGATGGAACCTATGCTTTGACTGTTTTCCAGGTCTGTACAAATCTAACTGCTTTCAAAAACGTTACAAACGATGTGTTTGTTGTCTGGGTTGTCCCCGTGCTGTCTGTGTTACCGTTTCTGTCTGTCTTTAAATTACCCATTCAATGATTTGTGTTTTGTCCCTCCAATTCTCCCTTGCCTCAGTGAAATTGAATCTAGTCTTCCAAGGCAGACCATTTTGCTGTTGCCTGTCAGACAGAAGATAGTAATGCAAAGTAACATTGCTGCTTACAGCCCCCTTCCTCTCATAATAAACCACTGCCTCTGTTCAACTTCTAACTGAAGCCACAGTCCAGGGTTCCAAGGAGCCATCTCTCAAACGTGGGTATCATTAAGGTCCAGAGATTTCTGACCACAGATTTACTGTCTTTGGAACAAAAGCCGGAGGGCAGCCCAGCTCACGCCCAATGCAGGAAGGGCAAGTTAAATACAGTTTTGGCATCCTTCAGATCCCTGACCCTACAGGCACTGCAACCTTCAAGTTTTAATTTGAAAAGAGCCTTCTGGTGCCCTTGTTTAGCATTTATTTAAATTATTGCAAAGCAACAGACAGTGACCCTCTGCTTTATTTCTAGATCACCCAGTGCAGAGCTAATGGGCTTTTGCTCTCTGCTAAGTGATTGGGTCATGAGATGGCAGGTGTGGGAGAGGAAATGCTAGAAATGAGCTACATGAAAACGTAATTTAAAGTTCCATTGCTCAGTTCGCCCAGCTTAGGTGGGGCACGATGCCGTCTGTCTTCCCCAATGTATCAGAGAGCAAGAAAGTGCTCTTCTGTGAGTGAGCCTCCCTCAGAGTAGCCACAGGGTTTCAATAAAAGATGTTTATTTGACCTTGGTATTGATCCTGGTCTGATCTGTATCTAAAGAATCATTATTTTCATCGTCATATTCGTCATTGTCATCAACAATTTTTATTGAAACTTACCATGCGCTAAACACTTTGCTAAGCACAGTGCATTAATGATCTCACTTAGCTTACAACACCCCTGTGAGTCAGAACGACTAGTCTCCCGATTTTACAGATGAGGAAGCCAAGACTTGAGAGACTTAATGCTATCCTGAAGGTCACTTCACTAGTGTTCAGAGTTGGGATTCAAATCTAGGTCTAATTCCAGCGCCTGAGCTTCCAACACAAGTGTTAGTGAAACCAAGCCATCAGAAAGTATGTACCAGGCAGCTCCTCTCTGTACAGTGCTAGATTGTGTTTATGGGGCTGGGAGTACAAAGGAGCAAAAGATTCCTGCCATCCCCACATGGCTTCAAATGTTCTTGGGCAAGAAGTCATTTTGAAAATAACTTAAAGTATGCTAAATATCCAATATGTGGAACATAATAAATAATATATAATAAGGGGGAGTCTTGGAGAAGGTGAAATTCACACTGGGCCTTGAATAGTGAGCAAAACTACATAGCTGGAGAATAAATAGGAAAAGCATCTCACACTCCACAGGTGGTGTGAACAAGTCTGAGGATGAGCATTGAAGCACAAGGCATGTTATACTGTGGAAGGGTGGGGCTGGGGTCGGTGACAAGTTATCCAGGAATGAAAGACTTTTGTATTCATCTGTTTGGTCAATGTATATGAACTGAATGCCTACTCAGCAGAAGTGTTTTGTAGAGAAAGAATGAAAGATAAGGTTGAAAATGCAGGGGGAGCCTTGGCCCGGTCCTCCTCATCTGCACCTGTTCCCGCAGCCCACCTTGGTCTCTGCTGCACAGCCTGCCAGGCGCCTTGGGCTCCGCGGTTGCTAGGGCTCCGGGCTGCCTGCCATCTTCCCCACCTGGCTACATCCTGTGCTCCCGCCATTCCAGCTGCGCGGGGGCCCTGCACCTGCGACTGCGGACCACTGCACACTGAAGGGACAAAGCTTTCGTTGAATTTCTGAGTGATGTAATTAAAGAGGAAAAGAAGATATAGATGCTTAAGTCCCTCCCCAAGATGTCTGAGGTTGGGAGCTGGAAATGAATGGGACAGAAGCCAAATTCATGTGGAAGGTTGCTGGAGAAAAGGTCACCGTCATTTTCAGCATTAACAGTAGCATCTCACTAACATTTGTCCAGGGGGAGGCGCCCTGCCAAGAGTAAAGGTTGAAGAATAGCAGCCTTCGAGGTGGAAGTTATAAGGAACGATGACAAGAAGGCCCTTGCGCTGGACTGTCACCATCCAGAAGATGAAGTTGGACAAGAAAAGAAGACACGAGTGACATATTCTCCATCAGGGAAGTGAGCTTTCAGTCCACCAGTGAGTATGAATGGAAGGGCACAAATTACATGCTCAACACTGATACCCTGGACTGTGCCTTGTAGGACCACCTAAAGGGTTTCTTTGCAGACAGAGGGGTGGACGACACTTCTGCAGATGAGCAGGTAGAGCTCAGCACAGCTCCAGAGCCCCGGGAGACCTCAAAGGTTTGGTCAAGAGACGGTGGCGCAGACCAGATGCTGAACATCTTCTATTTATGGTAGGCTCTGGCCAGGGAACAAAACCTACCATGTTGTCAGATATGTGTTTTGAAATGTTTTTCATCCTAATATTATGGAAAGTAATTCAAATTTAAATGATTCCTGTTGTCCTCTTATTTACTATCTATCTGTCTGTCTATTTACTTAATGTTTTCTTCCTTACAAATCCCTTAGTTTTAGGTTTTTGTGTAACACACTGATGGGCAGTAAATTTGGTTTATCTCCTCTAACAGAAAATGTAGATTAGAGCCGCAATGATGTCAAGTGCAGGGGTCAGGACTTTATCTTGTAGACCCACAGCTTACAATCAGTTGTGTAGGAGCTATAGATGGATTTCGAAACCTTCTCTGACAAATGTCCGAGTGGGTTGCCTCTGTCATGTCCCCCTTCCCTAGGTTTTTCTGGGCTTCACATTGTGGGGTGGATGTTCCTTTGATTAAAACACCCATTACTTTGTAAGGAGAGTATTCACATTTAGGCGATGGGGGGAGAAGGAACACCTATTAAAAAGTCAAAGAAGGATGAACTGGGGAATTAGGCTACTGTGAAGTCATCAAAGCTCAGATGGAGTCTGAAGAAAGTGTAGAAGGAAGCGGGTCATGAGTGTAATTTGCAACAAAGAGAAGATAAGATTACAGACCATGAGAAGTTTAATGACTTTAAGTTTGATGACTGATTTTGATGATGGGTCTATCAGTGATCTTGGAGAACGTATTTCAGTAGTGCAGGGAGACAGCAGCCCCACTGCAGGGGGTTAATACATAAAAGGACATATGGTGGTCATAGTAGTGTAGACTGTTTATTTTAAAAGGTCAGTGGCCAAGGGAGAAGAAAATGAAGATGATAACTGGGACACAGAATTGATCAAAGCTTTTTTTTTCTCAAAATGGGCAAAACCAGTACATATTTGAAGACAGAAGATATAGACAGAAGAATTAAAGAAATTTAAAGAAAAGATGCAACAGAAGGAATTCTTCCTGTCCATTGGGATTTCATAGCTTTATATTCTAATAACTAGATGAATAGGACATTTAAAAACTGGGTTCATCAGTGCAGTGATTACCTTCTCATACCACCAGCTCCCAACTTAGTTCTCCATCCTTGCTCCGTAAGTTCACATCACCCTTAAACCCTTCTGCCCCTGCATGACGACTTTGTCAATAATTGTCAATCTATCGTTAGAACCATCATTTTTTTTCTCAAGCATGTGAATTTCCTATTGAGTGTGTTTACAACATTTTAAGGAAATTTCTTTCTATTTGGTTGTTTTTCTTTAGTTTCCTATCTTTGTGACAGCACTTTTGCGTTATTGAAGCTTTGCCCTTTTATAAAGATGAATAAATGAGTGAGTGAATGAATGAGTGAACGAGTGAGGCAGTGAGTGAATGACTATTTGGCACAAAGATTTATGCACCCAGGAACATATGTGCATGTGTGTGAGCACACACTCATCTGAAACCCAATGTATTTCAGCAGTTACTTACTGAGCCACTAACTACTGTGCACCAGAGATTGTGTTAAGTGTTAAGGTTGCAAAGAGGATTCAAGTTATAGGCCCTGCTGTCCAAGAAACTCACTCTGTAGGGCAGAAGTCAGATTGGCAAGTAGATCCTTTACCTCTAACATGATCAGGGCAGAGATAGAAGTATGAATGGGCGCCACAGTAATGGAAGGGGCACTTAGCCCTGCATGTCAGTATGGAGAAAAGTTTCCTGGGTAAGGCGATGTTTAAGCATTTATATTTTGAAGACTAGGTGAGAGTAGGCAAAGGAAGGTGGGAAGAGCATCCTAAGCAGAGAAAATATAAGCAAAGTCACAAGGGCTGAAGTGTGGTTCTTAGAGAAAACGTTGTTTGGAACTACTAGAAGTGGAGTAAGAGGGACAGCTTGAAGGAAATGAGATACATTTGGGTAAGTGCACTTGGTACGGTTATAAGGGACTTTAGACACAATGTCAACATCCTTAGACTCTGTTCTATAGACAGTAGAGAGCTATGGAAGAATTTGAGCAGGGTAATGCCATAATCATATTTTTGTGCAGATCTAGTCTGGTTGCAAACTATTGATTCAAGAGGATGATTCAGTTAGGAAGGTCTTTGGCTTTACTGAAAACCCAACTAATAGCAGCTTAAACAAATATGTGATGATATTTTTCATGCACAAGAAGTCCAGAGAAAGGTGGTTTCTGGCATTTCTGGTGGTTTAGATCCTTGACAAGGCATTTGAGGACCAAAGCTCAGTTCCACCATACCATCCTCACCGTTTTTGCTTCTGATCCTTACGCTATTACTCTGTGGTTTTGAGAGGGCTGCCACTGCTCAGGTGTCATGTTCATGTTTGAGGGAGGAAGAAGAGGAACGTGGTGGTGCCAGCATTGCCTGTATCTTTTCAAGGAGGCACAGGTTTTCTCAGAAGTGTCTCTGGTTCATCCCCAGGTTGGTTGCTGAAAATCGACAAATCCAGCTTTCTGCCACAGAACTGACTTCTCTTCTGCCTTTTTGAATGTATTGCCAGGGTTTAATACGTATTTATTTCAATGTTGGACTGATGTTAGACATTGTGGGAGGACACACAGGATAGAGCCAAGGAGGTCACAGATCAAGAATGATGACCGCTTTATCTTCAAGTCATTTGTGTTCTGTACATGGAACAATTTAAACAATGTGTAAGAGAAGGTAGGAGCAAATGCTGCTGCTTGAACAGACCCTCAGTGTCTGTACCAAACCCTGGGCCACAAGTCTCCTACAGACTGAGTTTCAGTGACTCAGGGTCACATGTCAGCACTGTACCTTTCTCAACACCACCTTGAGGAGTTGTCTGGCTGGTCTGCCTTCTACAAACATGTTGGGAATCAGTGTTTGGTCAGAAGCCCCACCCCTCCTTACCTTCACGGGCATATACATGTTCTGGAATATGCCCTGTCTCCAATCCATCTTCCCTGTCCAGTACATCAAAAGGAAAGGGAACAGCTCTGGCATATCCATCTTATTGACTTGTTTCTAAATTTGAAAAAATATCAAAGCAATAGGGCAATATTACAAAAATATTTTAAAAATGGGCAATCATCCATAATTCTAACTTTCTGATAATCTGGGGTGTAATCTCTCTTATTTTTACCATAGAAATAATGGTTTTTTTGTGTGTGTGCCTATAATCAGAGTGTGCACAGTCTTGCCTCCTGCTTTATTTGCAGCGTTAGAGCTCATGGACATTTGCTGAGTGAATGAATGTTGATGCACAGTCTTCATAAGAACAAGATGCATGTCCTCATTCCCATTGTTGGTACTAGAAATTGTTTTCTGTTTTCCTATTTAAATGAAGATGGGACAATGAAGATTATTGGGCATTCTATTTTTAAGGTGCAACTTAGTCCTAATACAGACAATAGGAAATGCCTTAGCATGGAATCAGGAGACGTGAGAAAGATTGAAATCTGGGTGAGCAGGAGTGAGAACAGGATTACTGTAACACCATTCATCCCCAAGAAGAATCATTTAAAAACAATTTTTATTGTGTTTTTTTCCATTACCATTTAGTCCCCTTGTACACCCCCCTGCAATCACTACAGTATTCTGCATATCTGAGTCCTTTTTCCTTTTCACTTGATCCCTCCACCCCAACCCACTTTTCTGGTTTTCAGTCTTTTAAGTCTGATCCATTTTGAATTTGTGCTCATATGTAGTGTAAGAAGGTGGGCTAGTTTTATTTTTCCACACATATCTGTCCAATATTCCGAACACCATTTATTGAATAAACTATCTTTAGTCCATTGTGTGTGCTTGCTTCCTCTGTTGAATATTAATTGACTACAAAGGTGTGAGTTTATTTCTGGGCTCTCTATTCTGTTCCATTGACCTATGTGTCTGTTTTTATGCCAGCACCATGCTGTTTTGATTACTATGGCCTTATAATATAGTTTGATATTAGGGAGCATGATTCCTCTGACTTTGTTCTTCTTTCTCAAGATCGCTGTTGCTCTGTGGGGCCTTTGGTGGTTCCATATAAATTTTTGAAATATTTGCTCTAGTTCTGTGAAATATGTCATTGGAA
>VMDR010009956.1:0-32038 GCA_007922815.1 Macrotus californicus | reverse complement strand
TACTAGGTAAATGTGGTATTTTTAGTGTAAGATTTTTGTACGCAGATTCCAGCAGAATTTTATTATTTCGCTTATGTATATTTTTTCACATTTATTAACAGATACTGTTTAATGTCTTTGATCTGTATTTGCCATGTATTTTTATTACTGTTCTACGAAAATATTTAGCTGGCCTGTCACAGATCCTAGAGTCAGACCGAAAGGTTTGTGGAAACAACAGGATAATACATTTGCCGCCTTCTCTTTGTGGCTATTCCTTTCACCCCGTCCAAGGGGCTGGTTACTCACAGAACCTGGTTAGAAACTTAGCTCTTCTACTTACTAGCAAGTAGTTTCACATTTATTTACCCTCTCTGAACCTCAGTTATGCCATCTGTGATAACTGAAACTGTAATAATACCACTTATGGTTGCACTGACAGACCTTCAAGAACATAGCCATGTATTGAGAGCTTGTGCACATTTTCAGCAAGGCAAAATTAAAGCATACATGGCTATTAGTAGAATATAGCAAATAGGTTTCATTTAGACCATCTGTCAGATCTTCATGGACCCACACATCTCTGCCTCTTTAGTCCAACTGGTAAATAGGTAAACTGTGCCCGACAAAAGTGTGTATGCAGGCTACTAGCAGGCTGTTGTGAAACAAGTTTAGAAAGCATCTTGACCTGTAGGCTGCAGCTCAAGGATTTTATGATTACATAATTGTGGGCTACATTACCCACTGAGACTTTAATAACCTGTTTCAACCAGTCTTGAAATTGTTTGGGGGTTTTCTGCCATCAGCAACCATTAGTATTTTTTAAATAAAAAACAGAAACACTTAGTCCTTGTGAGTCCTATTGCACATAACACTTCCTCATGGGATTGGTATGAGTTTTCAGTGAAATATGGTATGCAACAGCATAGCATAATACCTGCTGCATTCCGCTGGTTTTGTAGAGATGAGTATTTAAATGTTTTCAAGAAAAATATGGGGGGGAAGGCAGAAAACTGTACTTGAACAACAATAAAAAAGAAAGAAAGAAAAATATGCCAGGTAATATACCAAATGGGAAATAACATTTTTTAAAGGTTACCTTTCCCAGGACCTACTGGGTGAAGCAGATAAATCACACAAAACAATGTAATAGTCACTGGGGGCTTAAGGGAACCTACTTTCTGGGCTCTGAACTCAGCATGGAGTGAGTCCACAGAGCTACCCCATATGTCGCCATGTATAATGCACACTTTTTGCCCAGATTTTTGAGGGAAAAATAATGATGTGCATTATACATGGGGAGTACTAATTTTATATCTATATAAATGTTTTTTTTTTATTGTTGTTCAGTTACAGTTGTCCCCATTTTTCCTCCCTTGTTCTCCCCTGCCCTGTCCAACCCCCTGTTCCCAAAGACAATCCCCTCCCCGTTGTCCTTGTCCATGGGTCCTTTGGACATGTTCCTTGACTTGACCCCTCCCCTTCTTTCCCTCATTATACCCCCTTCCACCGGTCAGGTCACCGTCAGGAGTACTAATTCCATATCTATGTGTTTTTAATCCTTTTATTTATGCTCATGCACTAAAAGTGTAACTCTAGAAAACAATGACAATGTCCTTATGCAAAACAATACCCTGGAACATGATCATCGGTTTTGTTTACAAATATAAGTTAAAAAGTGAAATGGAAGATTTTTTTCCTGCAAGTTTGGGCCATAAACATGGGAGTGCATTATACATGGCAAAAAAATATGGTGTTTGGTTACATCAGGAGGTTCCAGTAGAACACAAGTGGCAAACACAGGGCCCACAGGTCGGATCCAGCCCTCCACCTTATTTTATCTGGCCCGCACCTTGTTTCTACCTGGTGGCAGCGCTGAGCTCCTTGCCCCTAGTTAAGGAGTAGTTACATTTATACAGTCCTAAAATTACATTCGGCCCTTTGAAGGCACCTACGAAACTGATGTGGCCCCTGGTGAAAAAGAGATTGACACCCCTGCAGTAGAAGACAAGAAGAAAGGAGGTCTCCTCCAGCCCACAGCTTAGGTTCTGAGAGGCAGACACATTCTGAAACTCCAAGTGTGTGAATGAGGATGGGATTTCAAATGAGGCTAATGCAGAAGGTGTTGCATCGGGCTGTTTTAAAGCAAGGGGCCTTATTATTCTTCTTTTCCATGGCTTAGGGGCTCACATATACTTCAGAGAGTCCCTAGGTGAAATGCCTCCTGGCTTCAAATGCAACCTGAGTTAGGTGCAACTGTTTGCCTGAAGTTCAAGAGCTCCACTGGTGAAGACATTTCTCAGTGACCCTCGAATCACCCTCAAATCTGTATTCCACCACGTGCTGTAAGCTAAGGAAGATACTCTGAGTTTAAATAGGTAACCTGATTATCAAGTTTCCTTAACTGGTACACTTCATCTTTTAGATACTTTCAGGTTACTGGGTCCTGACCCTAGGGGCAGATTCGGCCATAACTTTTTTTAAATCCCTTTTGGCATCTTCTATTTAGCCTTGGAGTTAAAAAGCCCTATAGAGTTACTTAGAGGCGGCATTTTAGAATTGGAGCAAGCAGCACAAACGTTTGTCTCCGAGACCAGACGACTTTCAGGCTCTGTATTATACCATTCCCAGGTTTGTTGGCTAGCTCAGAATGAGATGTCGACCTTGGAATCTAGGAGAAACAGGGACGTTTTGGTAAAACTTGGAGGGTGCCCCGCTAGGCCAGCGGGGAGTTAAAGTGAAAACTGCACCGTCCGGCTGGGTCGATCGGATGGTTGGAGCGCTGACCCCACACGCCAAGGTCGCCCCCCCCACCCCTCGTCGGGGCGCGTGCAAGAGCCGACCAGTGAATGCGTAAGTCGAAGGACAAATCGATGTTCCTCTCCCTCTCTAAAAATAAATAAAAATGGAAAAAAATCAAACCACCAAAACAAAATGAAGAACCTCCAGTGCTTTTCTGTTCCCCGCGGTCCTGCGATCCGTTCAGGGTAGTGTCTCCCGAAAGGCAAACGGGCGCACGCCTGAGCCCGAAGGGCAGGGAGCGCCCGGGTGGGGCCCTGTCCACCGCCCCTGGCGCGGGGGCGCGCACACCCTTTTTCTGCAGACTCACAGGTTTCAGGCCTCGCCTCCTCCGGGTCCAGCCGGCCTCCGCCTTTCCAGGCCTGGAACCGAGGAGAGCGGAGCCCCTCGCCCTCCGCTCCCCGGCGCCCGGGTCCAGCGGCGGCCCTCCCAGAGCGCCGCGCGGGACTCGCCGCAGACCCAGCTCCGCGCCGCGCCGCCGCCGGGTCCCGCGGGCGCGGGAGGCGGGGCGGCGGGGCCGGGGGAGGAGCGGCGGCTGCGAGCCAGTCCCTGCTCGGCCTCCGCCGGCCTCCGCCGGCCATGGAAGTCTACATCCCGTCCTTTCGCTACGAGGAGAGTGACCTGGAGCGGGGATACACGGTAGGCGCGCGCCTCGCGACGCGGACCCGAGGCTGCTGAGCCCCGCAGGTGCCCCGCAGGTGCCCCTCAGGCCGCCGTCGCCCTCGCGCAGGGGTCCCTTCGCTCCCTCCCCTCCCCCGGCCCAGAGGAAGGGCTGCGCCCCGGCGCGGTTGTCAAGGAAACGGGCACCCCCTGCCTGGCGCCGCGGCCGCTGGTGCCCGGGGTGTCCGGGTTCCGTCCCTTCTCCTCCCCTGCCCGCTTCCAGTCTCGGAACAGAAGCCCGGGGAGTCGAGTCCCAGGACGCGGCACTTGCCATTCTCCGGTCACCCGGCCCCTGGAGCCCGGGCTGCTCCTTTCTGGCACAGCTGCTCCCTCTGCCCAGATAGAAGTGGCTTCGCGGGGGGTTGACGTGGGCTTCCAGGTTCTGTAGGTTTCATTCAGATGGTTATGTTAATTTGTAAAAATTGTCATTTGTAGCTATTTACTGGTAGGACATGAGTTGCCTTTAGATTGTTTCCAAAGTTTTTTCTAGTTGTGTGCCATGAAATGGCTAACTCGGGTTATTTCTTGAGCACCTGTTCCATACCTAGAGCTGTGAGCACAGAGAAATAAGAAACGGGGCCCGGCTCTCCCTAGTGGAGTGGTCGGGGAGGGCGGAGACCAGGCCTGGGACCTTTGGGTTACAAGTTTAGTAAGTAAACAATAGGTGGTTGATTTCCCAATGAACGTAGGCAGAGAGGGACAAATGCCTCTGGCTGGGTAGACCTAGGAAGAATTTGAGCTATGGAGAAGATTTCCGAAGGCAGTCTGAAAGGGTTATTTCCATCACTTCTCGTTCACTCAGCTCGCTAAACACCAGTTACACTAATTTGGCAGAGAAGTATTTTAACCTCTCCCACGTATCACTGGGTTTTGGTGACAGCCTATTGGGAACCTCGTATTTGCATAGAGAGGATTCAGTCATCCTTTCAAAGGAATTTTTATAGTGAGGAGTACTTTCGTAGGTAGGTAAGGGCTGGGTAGAGAGGGGATGGGATGCAGGATGTCACTTGAGTAGAGGAGGGGAGGGCAGTTCTGCTCTGCCTTAGGGTGTTGTGCTGGGGGATGGGTGGCGCTCAGGAATGCTGACTTGAAATCTGATTAGTTTTTTGCTGGGATTGTGAATTCTACAAAGAGGAAGTTCATTTCGGAAAAGGCATTTCAACACCACCAGATTCTCTGAAAACAAGGGCAACATCTAAATCATTTTAGTTTATAAAAACGCAGGAGAATATATTGTAACAAAATGCAGATGAACTCAAATGCTTCACAGGGAGGTTATTCTCTGCCTACCAAGTCTCCCCACACCCCCACACCCCTGCCTGCCCCAAGCTTATTTCTCTAATATCTGTTTCCCTGCTAGGCTGTAAGCGCCTTGAGGCTAGGACATGTCAGTCTCCACTGCTGTCCCTTGTACTGGGCTATCGCAGAGTAAGAATTCAGTACCTGTCTGCTGAATAAACAATTAGTGGTTGAGTGTTCTGACAGGAGAAGAAAACCAGAAGAGGAGAGTAATTCCTGATGGAAAGGTGTTCACTAGCCCAGAGAGCTACAAAAAAAAGGATGGACTTTAACCTCAGACAGCAGGAAGTCACTGGAGAGTTTTAAGGAAGCAACATGATGAGCTTTGCATTTAGAAAGATGACCATAAAGCATTAATCACTTGAGAGAAGTTTGCAAAACTTCAGAAAGAAGAGGATGGAGCCTGAACTAAGGCAACCTAGGAAGGAAAGGGGATGACTACAAGAATCCCCAGGACCAGATGACCAGATGTGAGACAGCAGGGTGACTCTCATGGGTACAAGTGCCAGTGGCCAAATAAGAACCGAAGCAGGGCAGGGGGATTTCATCTGGGGACCTGCTGAGTTTTTTGTGGCAGGTGAGGCTGTTTGATTTTGGAGTTCAGGATATATAAGGCTGGAAATTGGCTCTAGGGGGTCATTCAGCATAAAAGATGTGAAAGCATAAAAGTTGATGTTATTCCCAGGAAGAGCATGTGGAGTGAGGAAAGAGGGAGAAGGGAAGGTGGAACCTAGAACTTGCACGAACAGAGAATTATTAGTACAACATCTAGAGGGAGAAGGAAACCCCAAGTGTCAGGCAGGAAGAGGAAAATGGTAGACACTTTACAAGAAGAAAGGTGATACGTGTGGCCGAGCATTCTTGTTAGGTAAGGATGGAGAACCATCCATTGGGCATCAGGGTAAGCAGGTCCTGGGTATCAGTATAGGCTAGTGTTTTCATTTTTCAGATACATTGTTGGGAAAGACAACAAAAGTAGAATTACTACTTAGGTAACCACACAAAGGTTTGAATGTATTAGATATCATTTTTCCTAGTGGTAAAAAGTAAGGCATTGTATTGGATGGTTTTCGAAGTCCGCTTTAACTCTGTGACTGATCTTGTGTCGTGCTTAAGCAAATACATCTTTCTTGGGGTCTGGACTCTCACTGATTACTTGATGTATTGTTCTTTTCAATAAATAAGGCAGTTTCATAAATACATGATCGAAATATTGAGAAATGTGCAGGGATCATCGTTTTCATATTTTATGGATTAAAATACAAAAATGGAACAATATAGTGAACCACTGTTTACCCACTTCTTACCTTCAGTATTTCACAACTTTTATTTTATTTACCACTCCTCATTCTTCCATTTTCTAAAATTCTGGAATATTTTCAAGCAAATCCAAGATATAATTTCACCTGGAAATATATCACTGTGGCTATCTGACAGGGTAAGATTTCTTAAACACAACAATAATGAAACTTCACCACAAAACTAGCAACACCTTTATATTGTTACTCATCCAAAGTCTGTGTGCCAGATGCTTCAGAAGGCTAAAACTGAAAATGTCAGAGCTTGGAGTAAGGAAAGGTTTGTTCATTGAGGAGGTTGCAAACCAAGAAGGTGGGAAGCCTAACCCTAAAATCCATCTTAAGAAAGTCTGGAGTTCAGGCTTCTTTTATATCCATGAAAGGGAAAATGGAAGGGGCTGTTTTTGTAAGAACTCAAGCCCCAAACAGAATTCTTCTAATGATTAGCATGTCTAAAGCGGGAGCTGTTACCCTGAAGGTCTTGGGAACAACTCAGGCTTGAACAAGGTGGAGTCAGAGACGGAGCTCCTTTCGAGAATCTACTGCCTGATGGTCTGGGGTGGAGCTGAGGCAGTGATGCTGGTGCTGGGGAGGGGCTGCAAATGCAGATTATCATCAGCAGAGAGGTTCGACCGCACAGAGACCACAATAAATCAGTTGCCTGCAGACTCATATCAAAACCCTGTCAGTGAGTGGCAAGTGACAATTAAGCTGCATCTGGTGGCAGCTTTAAGTCAGAGTCTGACACTTACTTTAGTCCGCACATGGCCCGCCCATTATTTTATTTCCCTTCCATCTGTACGCCCTTCCTGCACTGCGCACTTGTCTCAGTCACAGTTCTGGTAAGCCCACGTGCTAACCCTAGTGTCTGGTGAGTTGTGTAGGAAGAAAGTGCACAGTAAACGTAATGCATTTGAATTATCCTGAACCCTCCCCCCACCCCACTCCTGGTCCATGGAAAAATTGTCTCCCACGAAACCAGTCCCTGGTGCCGAAAAGGTTGGAGGCCACTGATCTAGAAGAAGAGAGGGTGAGAACATTTTTTCCCCAGAAGCTCTGAACAAATACATCTTGCTCATATCATTATCCCCAGGTGGTTTCTCAACTACTCCAGTTACCAGGGGAATCCTGGGTGCTGATTGGCTGAGGCCAGCGCTACCTGAATCAATCAGCATGGCAAGGATAGGTTAACCAGAGAAAGTCAAAGGGCATCTGGAGGAGTGGGAGAAGGTCAGAAGGACAGTGAGAGCACAGTGTCCACAACAGTATCTTTCAGTCACCCATTATATGCATCATCTGTGATGAAGGAGCCCCTTGTGTAGCAAGGACAAAGCTGGCACGCTGCCTCACGTATGGTGAGCACCCAGCAAAAGCGAACATCAAATACATGTTGAGTGATTGAATCAAGCATGTGTAAGATGTGTTGCTTGGGGTACTTAAGGACAAGAAATAGAGCTTGAAAATACTGTTGGACATTAACAGAATGCTACATTCCCTTAAAAATCAAAATGTAGGGTCCAGCAGAAATAACGCCTGCTTGAGTGTGGTTGGTAGGGTAATAATATGGGTGTAATAATTTATAGTTTTAATTTGAACATTTCACCTAAAATGTCATATGGGGTGCTTGAGTGTGATGATATTGTGTCATAGAATTACATGCTTATGGTTTTGTAATGAAAGATTTTGTAATAAAAAGGCGTTATTTGTGCTGGACCCTGTATGTACAAGAGGATTGAATTTTGCAAATATGGTTGGTGCTTAGAAGTTTGGGAGCAGAAGTAAGTTTATTTTCATTGAGCTAGAAATACATTTTAATCTTTTCTCAGTAGTTTTTACTTTGTAATTTATCTATTTTATAAACTTTTAACTTTGAAATAATTTTAGAGTTGCAGAAAAATTGCAAAGTTAGTGAGAGTTTTCCTAGATACCTCTCACCCAGTTTCCCCATCGTTAACACTGTGCATCACTGTCCTGGTCAGAACAAGGAAGCCAGCATTGGCACCTTACAATTAACTAAACTCCAGGCTGTACTCGGACTGCACCACTTTTTCCACTCATGTCCTTATTCTGCTCTGGGATCTGATCCAAGGTACCACACTGCGTTGTTCCCTCTGCTTTGATGTGATACTAAGTTAGCAGTCCAAATTATACAATAGCACACTGTCTTGAAAAGGAGGCAGGCATGTTTTTAGAAATGAACCTTTATAGATCACATCAGATGTTGTTCATTTCAGATGTTCCCTGGGTAAGTTCTGCCAGTTGGCAAAAGCCCATTTGTAATACTCCACCAGTTTATGACAGACGCTGACGCAGCCTCAGGTGAAAGGCACGGGCCATGAACTCATGCTGTCGGCATTCAGATCTTGCTTCCAGCATTTGACCCGAAGTCTGACTTTGGGTCAGCTCCTTACTCTCCCTGTATCTTATTTTCCTCATCTATAAAAGGGGAGAGAACCCATGCCTATCTTATAGGCTGGTTTTGGGATTGAATAAGATTATCCTTGCAAACTGCAAGGAATGGTGTCTCTAGCTGTGTTCTAGATTGTGTCTTATTATTTCGAGCAGGGACTGCCTTGAAGTTTGCTTTTTTTAAAGCTCTTTACTGTGAACTAATAATGTAAACAGAAGTCCAGAAATATTTATGCTATTTAAAATAAGCTCTTCGCAAAAACTTTGAATATTTCAGAAGTAACAATTACCTATAACCAAATGAACTTATTACCGCTTGATGTGCATATCAATTCAGGTTCAGATTTTTAGCCTTATTTACTACATATTTTTTTTCCTTCAAGATCATAAAGGGTAATACACAACATACATGACTGGGATATAGTACTATAAAGGGCATAGAGAAACTTTGATAACTTACTTGCTTTCTACTATAACAAGATATTCTCCATACATCTTTTACCTTTTTCACCCCAGTTCTGGAATTTGCTTCTTCTCTAAAGATCCCTGGTTGCTTTTGGTGGAAAGTGACGTTTAGTGTCCATGATCTGGGCACAAGGTGTGTACACTGACACTGTGTTTGTAGAAGTTTCTAGATCTTCTCAGTGGTCAAAGCTAGGGATTTTTAAAAGATAAAATACATAGTAAATTCAGAACAACAAATTTTTTATACTTAGTGTCTTCTGTCTTCAACTTTGTTTTCTTTTTCCCACACTAAAAAATTCTCTGAACTTTAGATGCTGAGATAGAATTAGAATATCATATGATTAGTAATTTACTTCATCTCACATTATACACATCAGTGTGTCTTTTTTTTATATCATATAGTTTCTTGTTGGGAATATTGGTTCCTAAATGCCAATAAGGGAGTGTAATTATTTTTTTAGTTATGTTTTATTGATTATGCTATTAAAGTCTTGATTTTCCCTCCTTTACCCTCCTCCACCCAGCACCCCCACCTCCCTCAGGCAGTCCCCACACTATTGTTCATGTCCATGGGTCATGTGCATAAGTTCTTTGGCTACTCCATTTTCTGCATTGTCCTTTACATCCCCATGGCTATTCTGTAACTACCTATTTGTACTTCTTAATCCCCTCACCTCTTCACTCATTCTGCCCCACCACCCTCCCACCTGGCGACCATCAAAACGTTCTCTATATCCATGATTCCATCTCTGTTCTTCTTGTTTGCTTAGTTTGTTTTGTAGATTCAATTGTTTTATATATATATATATATTTGCCATTTTATTGTTCATAGCTTTGATCTTTTTCTTCAATAAGTCCCTTTAACATGTCGTATAATAATGGTTTGGTGATGATCAACTCATTTAGTTTTTTCTTGCCTGGGAAGCTCTTTATTTGCCCTTCAATTCTAAATGATAGCTTTTCTGGGTTGAGCAATCTTTGCTGTAGGTCCCTGCTTTTCATGACTTTGAATATTTCTTGCCCATCCCTTTTAACCTGCAAAGTTTCTTTAGAGGAATCAGCTGACAGTCTTATGGCAACTGCCCTGTAGGTAAGTAACTTCTTTTCTCTTGCTGCTTTTAAGATTCTCTGTTTATCTTTAACCTTTGGCATTTTAATTATGATGTGTCTTGGAGTGGGCCTCTTTGCATCCATCTTGTTTGGATCTCTCTGTGCTTCCTGGACTTGCATGTCTATTTCCTTCACCAAATTAGGGAAGTTTTCTTTCACTATTTTTTGACACAGATTTCCAATTTCTTGCTCTTTTTCTTCTCCTTCAGTCATCCGTATGATGCAAATGTTGGACCTCTTGAAGTTGTCGCACAGGCTCCTTACACTATCCTCATTTTTTTTGGATTCTCTTTTCTTCTTATTGTTCTGTTTGGTGGTTTTTTGCTTACATATGTTCCAAATTATTGAATTTATCCACAACTTCATCCATTCTACTGTTGTTTCCCTATAAATTGTTCTTTATTTCAATTAGTGTATTCTTTGTTTCTGACTGGATCTTCTTTATGCTGCTCAGGTCCTCACTAAGTTCCTTAAACATCCTTATGACCAGTGTTTTGAACTCTGCATCTGGTAGATTCCTTATCTCCATATCGTTTAGCTCTTTTTCTGGAGTTTTGATCTGTTCTTTCGTTTGGACCATGTTCCTTTGTCTCCTCATTTTGGCAGCCTCCCTGTGTTTGTTTCTATGTATTAGGTAGAGCTGCTTTGACTCTGTGTCTTGGTAGTGTGGCCTTATGTACTAGGTGTCCTGTAGGTTCCAGTGGCACAGCCTCCCCTATCACCCAAGCTGGGATTCTTGAGGTGCACACTTTGGGTAGGCTGAGTACACCTGCCTCTTGTAGTTGAGCCCTGGTTGTTGTTGGCAGATCAATGGGAGGGGTTTATCCAGGTCAGTGAGCTGCAGGGACTGGCTATGACCACTGACCACCAGCTTCCACCCTCTGTGGATCACCTGTACAGGGGCTGGCTGGTGGTGCTCCTACTTGGTCTGTAGCTGTCCACTGGATGTGCTGGTCCTGGGGTTTCCTGGGTGGTACAGGCCAAGGTCAGCCCTCACCTGTTTTGCCTGGGGCACCCTGCCTGAGCTATATAGCAATCTGAGATGGCTGCTACTTGTGCTGGGCTTGGAGATTCCCAGGTGGAGCCAAGCTGTGAATCTAGGCTGGCTGCTGCTAGTGCAGGGCCTGGAGCTCACTGAAGCCAGCTGTTGCTTGTTTGAAAAGATTTAGGAAGTAGTGAAGCCTGAGCTAAGACCAGCCATTCATATGGAAAAGCAGCTTGGGTGAGTCCATAAGTTGGTTGGGGCAGAATCTCTGGAGATCTCCAAGGAGGGTCAAACAGTGTTAGCCAGGTTGATGGAGTGTCTGAAATGGCAGCAGCTTGCTGGCTCTGCGGTGGGGGGAGCGTTCAGCAAAGGGACAATGGCCTCTGCCCGCCTTGATGCCAGACACTTCAGTTTCTTCCTGTGTGCCACTGGTGCCTTTCAAGCTGCTGCCCCAGTGCTGGAGCCCAGAGGGAGTGCGTCTGAGTAGGTGAGTCCCTGTGTGGGTTCTTTAAGAGGAACTGCTTGTGGGTCCAGCAGTTTTTCCACTGACTCAATCCCCACTTATTTTTGCAGCCAGAAGTTGTGCAATTTATCTTCTTAGCACTGGAACCCTGGTGGGGGGGGGGTGGCGGTGCCTATTGTGGAACCGGGACTCCTTGCTCCCAAGTGACCCTTCCCAAATTTTTATCCACCACACCTGGGTGTGGGACCAGCCTGTTGTGTTTTCTTTGCCTGTCCTACCAGTTTGGATGGATGTGGTTTCTTTAATTCCATAGTTATTGGACTTCCGTTCAACTTGATTTTGTAGTTGTCAGACTTCCATACAGCTTCATTTCTGACGCTTCTGAGTGATGGTTCTGATGTTTTAGTTGTAATTTTGATGTGGTTGTGCAAAGAAAGGAGCTGTGTCTCCCTACACCACTATCTTGACCGGAAGTCCCAATGCGCCTTAATTGTAACACCAGCACTCCCATCAACATGGTTACTGAAGACAACTTAAAGTATTTTTCACAGATTCTTTGTTCTTAGATCTAGCCCACTAAGAGTGTGTAGATGACTGTGCTTTAAAGTTACTGGCATTGGTTCTTCTCTGCTTGTCCCACTAACTAGCTTCCCTGCTTTGCTTTGTGTTTTATTCCTAGGGGGTTTTAAATTAATTTTGTTTCAAACCTGTGTAAAATAATATATCCTGTAACAAGTTTATCTGCAGAAATCTAGCGTCTGTTCATGTCCCTTTCGCCCTATTTTCTTCCCCTCCCATGGGTGACCATTTAAAAAGTCATGGCTGCTCTCAGCTTTTGGCCCAGAGGAGGTTTAGGTGGAACTTTCTTTGTTTGGCCCGAATCCGGTTCACCCAGTGCCAGCCGCCTCCACTGTGTTGCCGAAGTTTGACCCCAATGAGATCAAAGTCTACCTGAGGTGCACCAGTGGGGAACTCAGGTGCCATGCCTGCCCTGGCCCCCAAAATCGGCCCCTGGATCTGTCTCCAATAAAGGTTGGTGATGACATCGCCAAAGCAATCAGTAACTGGAATGGTCAGAAGGTTACAGTGAAACTGACCACTTAGAACAGACAGGGCCAGTTAGAGGTGGTGCCTTCTGACTCTGCCCTGATCATCAAGGCCCTCCAAGAGCCACCACGAGGAAGAAAGAGACAAAAAAACCTTAAGCACAGTGGAAATATCACTGTTGATGAGATTGTCAATATTGCCTGACAGATGCGGCCCTGATCTTTAGCTAGAGAACTCTGGAACCATTTACGAGATCCTGGGGACTGCCCAGTCTGTGGGCTGCGATGCTGACACCCACCCTGATGACATCCCAGATGACATCAGCATGTGCAGTGGAATGCCCAGCCAGTTAAAAACTACAAAGGAAAATACTTCAATTAAAGATCATTTGACAACGAAAAAACAAGAAAAAACTTATGATTTGTCCTTCCATTTCAAAAAATGTATAAGCAAATTCAAATACATGTATGCCCCTTTTCTTAAACATTTTCTTCCACCTGCTTTTCACACAAAACCTAACAGTGTCCCCTGCTGATCACTGCCTGGGGGCGTACACAGAGATGCCGCGTTCTTTTCTAGAGCTCTGTGGTTCGCCTCCGTTGGCGGCAGTCCCTGGCCTTGCGCGTACTCGTTGTTTGTGTTTTGGGCACTGTATGTTTACAGTGGATTCCTAGTGGTGGGTTACTGGATCAGAAGGTCCATGCATATTTAATTTTTCAAGATATCGTCAAATTCCCTTCTATAGGGATTGTGTGTTTTGCATTCTCAGCAATTTATGAGAGTGCATGTTTCCTCACAGATTTGCCTACTGAGTGTCTTGTTACTGGGCTTTTAGGTTTTCATCAGTCCAATAGGTGAGCAGTGGTATCTGTAGATCCCAGGTGGGTTGCTGGCAAGTTCTGATCACGAGATTGGGGATATTTGCAGTGTGCTAGCCAGCTGGTGCCCCCTTCTAGTTGCATTGCCTTGGGGGGATGGGGGGAAGGTGGTAATGGGGTGGGTGAATATTTGAAATATGCTCTTCTTGTTGATTTTTATTTAAAAGGTAGATTTTTCAGGTTTTTTGCATTATAGTTCTTTTTCTAAGGAAGAACCAGTATGTGAATTGAGTCTTACCAATTGCCTTTTCCTAGTTCTTTGAATTTAGATGAATTTAAGAATTTAGAAATTGTTTTAGAAGCTATAAGCATCTTCCTCTTCTATGTCTTCACCCTTCTCTCCACCTTGCCATTGGAAATTTATTTTATTTTCAGAATTCCATAAAGCACATAGAGCAAAAATTTATTCTTTTGATTATTCTTTATGTGCCTCCCCTCTCCGAGGCATTGTGCTGGTGTTGTGGGTCCAGGGTAGCTGACAGGAAAGCTTGCTCTGGAAGGATGAGAGGGAGTTTGTCAGATTGAGAAAGGCAAGGTCATGTCATATTCAAGGAAGAGCATGGCAAAGGGTGATAAACAGAAATAGTTCGTAAGGAAGGGTGGGTGTTAGGGCTGGGACTGGAGTTTGAAGTTTAGGTTGAGCAGTTTAGTGGGACTGTAGGTACCGGATGAAAGTTTGTCCTGGAAGTAGCTACAAAGTAATTAGAGGGATTCTTTCTTTGTTTCTTTTTGAGAGGAGGGAGACATCAGAGGTGCAAATGATCATGTATGAAATGATAGTCAGCCTCACTAATAATTAGAGAAAGGCAAAGCTGAAAACAATAATTTTTATTTAATAGGCTAAATGCAAAAGATGGATAAAAGCCAGTACTGATGGGAATGGGGGTGAGGGGGACCAGGGTCTCTAACACACTGTGGGTGAGACTGTAACTTGGAAGATCAATTTTGGAGGGAAGTTTGGAAATATTTATTAAATAAAGTATCGATCCTTTGACCCAACATTTGTACCTTGTGGTCTCCATCCACAAATGCACCAAAATATACACAAAGTTATAGCATTCTTATAATATCAAGAGAAAATGGAAACAAATCATTCACTTATTTAACAAGTGTTACTACTACCTACTAAGTGGTGGGCACTAACCAATCTGCTTCTTGGGGATAGGGCAGTGAACAGAACCATCAAAAGTCTCTACCCTCAAAGAGTGTCAGTCAAAAGTCTCTGCTAGGAGCTTACATTCTAGTTAGACAGTGGGGTGGGGGTGGGGCGGGGCAGAAATAAACATGAAAATTAAATCACAGGTAATACCTCAGAGAGTGGTGAGTGCTACTACGTAAAATATACAAGTGAAGGGGGATAAAGAGTGCTGAGGGGTCATGAGAGAAGCCCTCCCTGGGAAGTGACATCAAACAGAGACCTGCAGGAGGTGAGGTGGCGAGTTGTGAGGTCATCTGGGGGAAGAGTGTACAAGGCAGAGGAAACAAGGGATACGATGGGAATGAGCCCGGTATGTTTTAGATACAGAAAGGAGTCTGGTGGGCTAGGACTGAAGTCAGAGAATAGAGGCTAATCGCGGATGAGGTCACAGATAGTGTCGAATGAACCCAAAAATAGTCGAGTCTTTGCTAAAAAATAAATGATAATTATTTATTCAAGGGTCTTAGGTTTTACAGATAAGAACCACTGCTAGGCAATACCCAGAATGTTCTGAAGGGAAAAGCAAAGTCAGAGTTTTACAGTAAGTGCATTCATGAGAAGGATCAGTTCTGCACTCTTGGCCCCTGGATCCGTCCAAGGTGGTATTCGTCAGATGTCCAGTGGTTCAGACAATGGAACATTTTCTTCCTGAGCTCATTCAGATGGTTGCTGAAGGCGTGATGTATGCCCAGGCATTAATACACAACACGCTGATGCCAGGTATTGACACAGGACTGGAAATGCAAAAGTGTAAGTTCCCAGAGTTAGTTAAAACAAGAATCATCGCTTCCTGTCGCTTCAGCCCACTTGAATTTAATTTAGCAGCTTGACCACAGTGAGTCTATTTTATTTCCTCACTCTATTTCTCAATGGTACCTGGGGGCAGATCATGTGAGGTGGAGAGGTGGGTGGGGAGGGCTTAGTCAGTGGGCCTGGGGGGAAGTGATAAGGCTTTTACTCTGACAGGGGGAAGCAGAGGAGTGACGAGACTCAGTAAGTCTTCATTGGTCACCAGCTCTGTGTGAGGCACTTTAGATGCTGAGGTCACAGTTGCAAAGAAGACAGGCGGGATTTCCTGCCTGTACCTGTTGGTTCTATGAGCTGTGTTCTAAAAGGGATCGGGCTCATTCTGATGTGCACAGTTGACTGACAGAGGGTTGGGGGTAGGCAGAGAGCTCAGTTAGGAAGCTATTGTGGTGTCCCAGGTAAAAGATGAGGGCGCTTTGAGCAGCTCTGTGAGTAAAAGTGAGGGAGATTGTTGGATTGTGGATAGCTTTGGTTATGGAACCAGGAGGATTCGCTGATGGATTGGGTTTGAAGTTTGAATAAAATGAGGAGCAAGATGCCTCCAAGGTCTTCAGCATGAGCAAATGGGAGAATGATGGCACTGTGTACTGAAATGTGGAAGAATTTGGATAGAGTGGATTTTGCAGGGAAAACCAGAAGCCTTATTTTTGGACGTACTTAATTTGAAATGTTGGGCCAAATACCTGGGCCTCCTGTGTCCCAATCAAATTGACACGTAAGATTAACCATCACAAATCTACCCCTTGTCACCTTGGCAACCATACACATCTTCTTTTAAGCCATATTTAGTCTACAGGTTTTCAGTAGCAGGCCAAGAGCTGTTTCTCAAAATGAGCATAGCTACTCACAGAGGGCGGCGGGCTTTGATCCCATATCTTAACCTCCTGTGGTGTGACTCACCCTTAGGGTCTGCCAGGGGCTCCACACAGCATCCCTGTCTGGCGCTGTCACTTCAAGCACCACTGATTGGTCTGCTGGTCCTGGTGGCAGAGCAGCGTGTACAGTGGCCTGGACCTGTTGCAGAGCCTTCTCTTGTTCTGGGCCCAACTCGAAACTAGCAGCTTCTCAGATCACTCAGGAAAGGGGCCGGAGTAACACACTCAGAATACGTTGCCTCCAAAATCCAAGAAAGGATGGCCTATTATGGAGGGCAATCTGCTTTATTCAGTTTGCAAGTTTAGGTATTAAACCTCATACAAAAAGTTGCCCTCGTAAAATCACCCAGAATGTGTCTTCAAGTATTTGGGCACCCCATGGTAATATCAACCGTCCACTTCTAAAAGTGAAATACACATTTTATTCATAAATAAACATGGTAGTGTTTTTCTCCATTTTGTTTTAGCGTGGATGAACATTACATACAAAACAGGCTTTTATATTTTCCTGATACTTATTTTAAACTATGTTTAGTTCTTCCTGCAGTGGGAAGGTTTATACTTTGGATGCATCCTTACCGAAAGTTTGCCTCTCCATTTTTAAAAATTGACCATAGTGCAGGGAGTAAAAGTTGATAGGAAAGGCCTGTTTTCCTTGTTTATTATTAGTGAACAATTAAATCTCATTGTCAGTAAAAATTGATGGCTGCAGCTTCCAAACTATTGAACCTGTGCTAATAAATGCAACAGTTGTTCATAATTTGGTGGTAAATGACCTTTAAATGTAGACGTTTATGGAGGCTGTCCTTGGGGAACAATTTAACTTCCAAATGACACCCATGAGTACTTGTTATCATTTAAATATGCTTCCTTTTGTCAATAACAGAATAACAAATACTGGTTAGATTTCTAATGTTGATTCAGATACCAGGGAACCTGCTGAATAAATTAGTGTACATTTGATTTATATTGACCAAAATTTTTTACATTGCTGTGTTCCAGGTCAAGGTGACGTGCATTTAAATGCTTTGTAGAGCAGAGGTCACAGTTGACTGACGTGAATGCTTACACTGTTTTTAATTAACTTTTAAATATTATCCTAAAATTCCTTCTCAAGTACCAGTTATTAAGAAGAGGATCGAAATGAATTTAGGACATTAGTGGAGACCTTATTTTAAAAGTCAATACTCTTGATCTTTTCCATAAAAATTATTGGAGTAAATTATTACTACATTTTATCTTACAATTTGTATGGAAATCAGATCTGCTTTTTTCCATTATAGACTCTGAATTCATTGTCTGTGGGCTTTCCATTGGTAGTTTTGCAGACATAATCTGAGATAGCACTGAGAAAAGCAAAGCAATGAACAGTCTTACCTGGTACAGAAAGGACTTACCTAACAAGTGCATTTTCTTAGTGCTACGCACGTTTCCATCGATGGTGTGTATGGAAGGAGGGTGGTTTGCAGGGGGAAGATGTGGGTTAGATTTGTCAGCCATTCATTAGTAGTCCAGAGTGGTATATGTTTTAGAGAAGCTTTAATCGACATCTTATTTGCCCTGTGAGAAAATATCTTTGAAGTGAATGCTGCTGCTTTTTTATATTAAAATTGTTGGATAAAAAGCATTTTGCTTTCAGTGCAGAATTTTTATTTGTGCCCCATGTAAGAAGTTCTCAGGCAAAAGTTTAGAACTGCAATGTACAAAGGTTTTTATTTTTCTCAGCCGCGGAGGCTTTGCTGTCAATCACAAAGTGTGCTTGGGGTATTTGGGAAACCTGCTGAGCGTTGGAGCTGCATGTAGCCAAAAGGCAGCACAAAGCTCCTCTACTTTAAAACTTTCCATATGAACCGTTATCTGTGTAAACAGAGCCACCTTCCAGAGCGGAAAGGACACCAGCTCTACCCACTCCCAGTGAAGCCTCACAGTCCTACGATGTCAGTTTAGTTTGAGCCCAACGTGGTTCCTTAGCCTGCAGCTTCATGCCTAAGTTCCACAGGCCCAAAATAGCATCGGGCCCCTATTGTCCACAAGGGCAAAAGAAGTGGCAGTGTTGAAAATGCCAGTAAGAGAAGAGGAAGTGGAGATAATAAAATTGAAAGTGACGAGAGGATGACAAATATTGCATGTGCACATGAGATGAATCATTCAGTAGTGAGAATGATTCTGAAGGACAGCGAGGAGAGTCATGCAGTCTTTCTGGTAAATGGGCATGGCAGGTAAGAAGTGACTGACAAATGGAAAGACTATGGGGTGTCAGCACCAACTTCGGGTACCTGGTGCTATGGAAGAAGGCAGGGAGTATGAGAAATAGATTAATTACTGATGGGGTGCTGCTGCTGGCGGATGGCCCATTGGAATGGTCCAGATGAAGGCTTGGGATTCCAGTGCAAATACCGGGCTGCTAAAGCTGTGGTACTCGGGTTGGCTGCACATTAGAGTCACCTGGGTCTCTCCTGTATCAAGCCTGATGGTTCTGGGGTGTAAATGGAGCATCAGCATTTTTGAAAGGTTGCTGGGTGATTTCTAATAAGCAGTCAAAGTTGAGAACTGAACTAAAGATGTCCCTAAGATACTTGTGGAGATCATTTGCCCCAATACATCAATGGTTCTTGGGAGCGATTAAAAATACAGATTGTCAGACTCTGTCCCCTGAGATTCTGATATAATTAGAGCTCAGGCTTTGGTATGGTGTAAAAACTCTCCAGGTGATTTTAATCTATAGCTAAGCCTGAAAACTAGAGAGTAGGTGGCTCACCCTGTTTTGAAAAAGATGCCCTGTAGAGTGGATATTTATCATGAAGGTCGAAGCCTCAGCTTTGTTTGAAAGCTTTAAAGGGTTGGTGTGCGTTGTGATTCAGCAAAAGTGCACCTAAGTCTAAGTGCTGAGACCACACTTGAGTCTTTGGATCCACAAACATATGAACTTAAGAAAGCTTTTCTGACCTCAGCCCGTTTGAGGAAGTTCTGCCGAGTGTCATAACTAAGCTTTGGAGCCAGGCAGACCTGATTCCACATTCTTGCTTCGTACAAGTCACAAATGTCCTTGAACCTCTTTTCCCTAAAGTGCCTACCTCAGTTTCTCACAAGGATCCAGTGTAAGTACTGAGCCCATAGGAAGAACTCCCCGTAGGGGGCATTGTTATTTCTGACGCTTCTCATCAAATTTGTTTGCCAGTAGGGTTATGTCATATATTTTACCTTCCTTTAATCCAGAATGATTTTCTTTTTTTCTCACTTATGAATAATTTATTATTTAATTCACTGCTTTAAATGAATTATTCTCGGAAGCAGTGTCAGAAGATCCTTGCAGTGTTTTCCAATTAGAGAATGACCCCTAAAGTGTCCTGGTCACCTCACATCAGGCACAAATGAAGAACAGTGATCGTGTGGTCAAACAGCCCGTGTTGACAGCCGCTCTTTGTTGATCAGAGTGCTTAGATGAAATTCCAGTTGCTTTAGACTCCCAACAGTGTTCTCAGACATAACCTAGAATTGGTTTCCTTCTTTCTTCAAGTAAGAGAAGGTATGTGGAGAAGAGGCCAGAAAACTGAACCTAAATTTGTAAATGTTTTAGTATATGTCACTAGCTGTTACAGAAACCCTCCCTGCCCCTGGGGGTCTTATTACTCTGTGGTTCTTTTTGCCCATAACCGATATGAACTGTGGCTCTCAATGCCAGAATTTGGTAAAATGGAAAGAACTACTTATTCAAAAGTTATACAGGTTCAGAATAATGGCGGAATGTCGCTGTTAACTCCCAAAGTCCCTTTAAAACACCCACAAACACCACACAGTACTGCCCTCCCTTGCCAGACCAGGCCAGTCAGGGGTACCGTATCTCAGGAAAATAAATAGAAGTCCGTAGCTTGGCTAGGCTCCCGTTCTTAATCCCAAACCGCATCCTCATGGTGGTCTGGGAAATCCTTCTGCATCCTTTTGCACTGTCTGGCCAAGACCCTGCACTGCTGCTGCATGGTCAAGAGTCCCACAAGGCTGCTACATCCTGCTTTTCTGTTCTCTAAGCTGCATGGTCAAGAGAGCCCCTCTCTTCCTCTGAAACCAAGTGGTGAAAAGCCCAGCATGGCTGCCACGCCTGGGTTTAAATCCCGCTACTGATCTTCTGTAACCCAAACTCTGACTTCTCCCGCACGCATGGGGTGACTCTTGCCAGTAGTCTGCTTTCTTCTGCCTTTCTTGGCTGCCATTGTTAGTCAGTGCAAGCCAGTAGAAGCCACCTCCAAGCAGGAAAGCCCTCCGCCTACATTGCATCAAGGGTTAGAATCACGCCCAGATCCCTGGCTCCATGTGCAGGCACAGCTTTCAACATTATTAAAACGCTGGCCAACTTCTTCAGATATGCAAAGTCGCTCTCCATGGCCCTGCTCGGGCTTCTCTCTCCCCCCAGTGACAACTATGGGGGTTTTCTCCACTTCGGGGACCTCCAGCTTAGCACCCCATTATATAGCCTGGAACTGGGAATGGGGCCAGTTCCCACCCAGGCCCATTTTTGTGTGTTTTGCTCTGAGCAGAAGTGGAACTTTGACTCCTGACTCATCAGTATTCGAGTTTAACCACGTTCAGAGGAGGCCAGCTTTAACAAATCGTTTTAACCCAGAGTGTTGTTTTTGAAGCTGTTGCTGTAGCCAGCATATGCCCCTTCAGTGTATTCTTGGCCTAGAAAGTTCCATGGAGCTCATCTTTCTGGGGCTCAGAATTCTAAATGCCTGACTGGAGTCTTTTTAATTGGAAGTTTAGCTCAGAATTTATGTGACTTGCCGGGATCACATCCCCATACTGGATGCTGTGCAGGGCCTGAAGAGGGGGCTGACGGGGGAGCCAGGCAGGAGCTGCAGCAGATGGCAGTGTGGGGGTGTGAGGCACAATTTTATCAGCCTCAATATTTAATTCAAGCAATAGTTCTTCAAGTCCTGCAGTGTCCTGGGCCCTGGGGATGCCATCCCTTTCAGCAGTGTTCTTTCCAGGACCCTCAGGATATTCCAGATTTCCCTCTCCTAGGGCTTCTTCCTGTTTGTGAACAGCATACACTAGAGCTGTGTAGTCAGCTAATCCTGGGTCGCTTCACGGAGAGCTACACATATAAATACAGTTGTGTTAGCAAGCTTTAATATGAATAAACTCTTAATCTCAGTTTCCTTATCTTTAAAATGCCTATAGTGCCTAACCCATGAGGTCATTGACAAGATCAAGTGATATAATGCAGGTGAAATGACTGCCAGGGTGTCTGCCTCAGACTACAGTTAGCTCAGTAAGTGCTGCTGCTGCTGCTGCTGCTGCTGTCGGGCCTCTCTCTGCCTTCACGACCTTGACCTTGGTTCAGTCCCTCTGAGGGCCAGGTGTAAAATACAGTCAGGAAGGCAGTGGGGAGAGGGTCCCGCAGCAGGCTTCCTTGTTTTCTAAGACGTTAGGGAAGCACAGTGGGAACGTTCAGTAGGGGAAATCAGGTAAGAAGGAAAATTGATGGGAAGCCCTTGGGTGCTGACCAGTGTTGTTAGCATGTTTTATGAATCAGGTAGAAGCTAGGGTTATGTTTATCTTGTCAGTTTGACCTCTTTGGGAGGGCGCTCTTTGAAAAGGGAAGTAGCAATGTGGTAGAAGAATGGACTTTGGAGGTGATGGTACCTGGTCCCTTCCTAACCATGTGTTTAATGGGCTAGTGACTTACATGCTCTGAGCCTTGGCCCCCTTAAGTGGGGATGGTAGTAACTGCCTCATAACCAATAGGGATGGTTTTAAGCAAATGGAATTATAGGTGCAGAGCCCTTAACAAAGCCCTAAACATGTAGTTAGTGTCGGTGTTTGTTTCTAAAAATTTAAAACTTTATATCAGATTTATGAAGAGAGTTCCCTGAGTTGGGCTTTTGTAGGATTTCTGATTCGAGTACAGTTGTTACCAGGGATTCCTCTCTTGTTCCTTCACTTTCCACCAGCACAAAACAGAAACAATATAAATCATACCTTTCAAGTAAATGTTTGATAGAACTTTCAGTATGGCAAACAGATTTGGGGTTCGTGAAGGTGAATTGGAGTTTGACTTGTGTTTATTTTATCTACGAATTGTGTAGAATTGTTTCTTGTGTTCAGTAGACACACTCTATCCAAACAGATTCATGCTATAGTTTTAACAAATAAAAAATACAGTGCCACGAAAGAAAATGACCCAGAGCTCCAGAGAGCCCACGTGTTAAAACTCCCTTTTCATGGGGAGAGATGACCTACTTACAGGTTGCCCAGGCAAACATGCACTTCCAAGGACTTTGCCATTGTTTGCATGAGCCGTGTGTGGTGTAGAGGGAGTGCAGCAGAGCAGACGGTGTCTGGGCTTAGGGCATGCCAGACCTGGTTCTCACCTGGGCATGCCTCCTCACGGCCCAGTCTCCTTGTTTGTAAGGTGAGAGAATGCTTGCCCAAGAGTTGTAACGATGAAAACATAGTTAAGATAATAAATGAAAAGCACATAGTACAGTGTAAGGAATGTACTAGAAAAAAAAGTTGCTGTTGTTTTCTTAGATCTAAGAAGCAGGAGAACAGCCAGCTCTTTATTGCTGGGCACTTGTTTTGCCCGTTGTTGTGCATCCTTAACCCCTGGCCTGGGCAGCCCCTCTCTGCTGTTCAGTGCCACCTGCCCAGGGGCCCCAAGTCTCTTGGGTTTGGACTGCACAGGAGGAAGGGGCACACTGGTCCTGCTCTGGAGGTTAGGGTGAAGCCTGCTGTGATTCTGGTGCTGTGAGAGGCCTTTCTGCTGTGCACAGTTATTCTTGACTAGACCAGAGTGCCAACCAGCAGCCCTGGGACTAACATCTCCCTTCACCCATTTGGGTCCCAGGGTCTCTGGCCTTGCTTCTGCCCGAGGGGTCATGGCACGGGGTGGGGGTGGGGCAGTCATGCTAGTGATGACAGGGACATTCCTGGGCATGCAGGAGATTTGGAAGTAACATCTGAAACATGTTTCCAGTTCATTGGGGGTTAATTTAGGCAACCAAAGAGTTTTCCAGAATTATGATTAACACTAGAGAGGAACTTGAAACAGAAATTCAGTGCAAAAGATGGTCCTTGGGACAGTGAGTGTTGATAATTCAAGGAGGTGTTTTGTAGGCTTAAATGTCCAGTAATGTGTTGAGTCGCAAAATATAGGAAACACTTTTGACATAAAGGAATGGATATGGAAGTGCCAGTAACTGACTTATTGGAAAGGTGAATTTAAACACTCCTGTTTGATTGGTCCAGCTTTTGCTTCCGCCAGCTGCGGTAGGTCCACACAAGGGCACGCACTGCGTGGTGAAGTGCTGTGGGACTGTGCACTTCCTCCGAATTTCCTGTGGACCATTTTGTATCTAAGCCTTTATAAACACTTCCACTGGTTTTCTTCAAGGGATATACAGACTGTTCTTACATGAGTGTGGGTAGGCACCACTGTAAGTTGGCTATAGTGATGTCATTTTGAAAGAATAAAAAGTTGAATTGTAAAAATTTTACCATTTTTTAGGTCTGGAAGCTTTTTTAAAAAACAACATTTACTTATGTTAGAGAGATGCCCATTTTTACTGGCTATATAATAGCATCAATTTATAAAAATGAAGACGTGTTGGTCTTTGAAAACCGCTCAGTATAGTTGGAACTGATCACTTGCTTCGTTAATATATTGGTGATGTCATAAGATAGTTCATTTTAAGGAACAGCTCCATAAAAAAATGGATGGAGACTATAAACAGCAGTGTCATTTAACCTCTTTGCTGTCAGTCTGGCACACAAAAGAAGCAGAGAATTTGTCTGTTACAAGGTGGCATAAGTAACCAGTGCAACTTAGGAAACCAAGCCTTTGAACGCCCAGTGGGTGCCAGCTCCGGGCAGCTGACAACTCCAAGGCATGACCGCGCCCTCAGGAGTTGCAGTTTAGCTCGACACCAACCGACACAGTACCTATCAGGCAATAGTGAATGCTTTATGGTAGAACACAGCAAAATAGCAAATTGTATGAATGGAGATTTTGATAATGAAATCAATGAGAAGTACCTGGAATACTTGCTGTGAGAAATTGTACATAAGGCACATTTTGAAGCCTGAGTAGGATTTGGCTAAGCACGTGGAAAGGATAGGGCCTTGTGAAGGAACTCACCCCCCACCAAAAAAACCCCTAGAAGAATGTAAATGAACATTATATGGTGGGAAACAGGAAGAGAGTGATGTCTAGCTCACAGGCAAGTAGAGTATGGAAATGTTTCAGATACATGGAGCAAGGCCAGGTTGCCAAGGGTCCCTGCGGAGAACAACTGCCTTTTCCTGCTCCTGGAAGGTGGGCCTCGGCCAGTGTTGACAGTGTCAGAGTCCATTGCACTCTGACAGGGAGTGGGGAGAGGAGGGCACATTCTGGCAGGTGGAACGTCTGAACTGCTTTGGGTAGAGAGGTGCTCAGGAGAGAATGTCCATCACTGGCATCAGGGAAGGGTGAGATCAGAAACTCTGAAATCTGATAACTTTGTGCAGAGATCAACAGGGCAGCAGAGCATGTTTCTGAACAGCCAAGGGACATGAAAATGGGGAAGTCATGTTGATTGAACCTAGCTTGGTATACAGAAGGTTTCCTAAGGGGGTTGATTGGAATCATCTATGGGACTGTTGCTACAGCCCAGGCTAGGCTAAAGGGATGGAGAAATGACCAAGATGAAAGTCTGGACTGGGCAGTGGTTCACTTTTCTTCTTATTCCCAAGAATTTTCTTCTTAATCCCCCATCTTCAAGTCTGTAAGTCAAGAAATGATGTTTCCCATGGTAGCTGGGTGTGCTCTGAAAGCTGGGTGCCACGTGTGGCTGGAGGTTCTCTCTGTTCAGATGTTGCTTGAGATTCAACCTGATTCTGGCTCTTCCTGGACAGGAAAGTTGGGGAAAGGGGACTGTGCAGCAAGCGTAGGGATGGCTGGCCAGAGAGGACCTGTGAACAGCCAGCTGCACTGAGCCACATCTGCCTTGGGAAAGAGAAATCCTAGATAACAAGAGAGCATCCTTCTTGGTATCAGGGTGGAAGAATGGGGCGGGGAGGTAGGTGTTGTCTCCTTTTTTGTTCACAGAACCCGATAAGTCCATTTCTTCTAGACCTGGTTGGCGTTCAGTTCAGTTGAAGCATGTGGGCAGGCGAGGCCCGCTGTGTGGTCCGGGGGCCCAGTGGTGTTCCACAGAGGGCAGAGAGATTGGGAGCACAAGGTGGAGAAAGCGCCTGTGGAGATGATGAGAGCCTTTGAGCAGCAGTTTGTGGGGTGGGGAGGAAATGGAAGTCAGATTGTACTGAATTAAGGACGCTGGACAGAGAGTGAGGAAAAATGGGTGTGGGCTGGCCCAGATGCTTTGACTGTGAAAGAAGGGAGAGATCAGAGCAGCAGGAAGGAAAGCAGGGTCGGGTAAAGGCTTTTTCTAAATCAGAACACTGACCATGAACATTTCAAAGTCGAGGGGAAAAGGCAGGTGTGCGGGCCTGAGGGTTTTGAAAGGCGAGCGTGTAAGGGGGTAAAGCTTCCTGGGGGGCCAGCTGCTGTTGGCGGAGCTGCTGTTGCTGTCAGGTTACAGACTTGGGCCAATGACCAAGCCACAGAAAGCCTGGGATTCAGGGGTAGTTTTGAGCAGCACTGCCCCATAGAAATATGATGCGAGCCACATTGGGGTTTGAAATTCTCTAGTAGCCATGTTTAAAAAAGTAAAAAGCAACAGATGAAATGAATTACAATAAAATCCAAAATACTATTTCAAGATGTCAACAACATAAACATTACTGAGGTATTTTATAATATGTCTGTTGTAATTCTTTGAAATCGGGCGTGTTTTCTACACTCAGAGGACACACCTCCGCTAGGACTAGCCACCCTTCAAATGCCCAAGAGCAGCAAGTGGTGAGTGGAATTATCCTGGGCAAGGCAGACCAAGAGGAGAGGAGGGGTTCAGTTTACAGCACAAGCTGTAGTGATGAAGAGATAAAGGTATCTGTTTTGGGGAGATGAAATCTCAAGGCTCAGCTTCTTTAGCTGCTGTTTAGAACTTAATGTCACCATTGTTTGTCTGTACTGTCAACATGCGTGCTCTCCATGGGCTCGGTTTTGGCTGGTCAGCCTGGCCTCGAGATGGGGCTGTGGGGCTAGGGACCAGTATTCCAGGGGACTCAATCCACTCCTTGGGCTCATTTCCAAGCTACACTTACTAGTTATGAGCTACTGAGGAAGTGGCTTTACCTTTCTGTGCCTCAGTTTCCTGGTCTCTAAAATGGGGATAGTGATCTCAAATTTTCTTATATGAAATTCTATATTTACATTATAGGGCTGTTGCAAAAATAAATGTGGAAGGCGGACCCAATCTTAAGGCTTAACAAATAAATGTTAAAGGAAGAATTTAGATTGCTTTGAGTTCGTGTTAATCATCATCATTTTTTTTAAAAAAAATCTTTTCTAGAGACTAAAACTTTGTGAAATGTTATTTGAGGTTGGAGTTTAAACAACAAAAAAATTGCCTCCTTCAAATTTGTGTTTTTCTTTGGGAAAATACGAAAACACAGATAAAGTTTCACATTTACTAAATTAAAATATGTGGAGCAGTAATTAATATATTATTCTTAGGAGGTACCTTAGGATGGATGATATATTCCTTAAAATCTTTCACAAACAGAAGAGCTAACTTTTATTTCTGGTATTTCTGAGAAGTATGCCACAATGCAGCTTGGTTCTAATTGCATCCCAAGTTGGAAAAACTTTTTATTACTCACATCTGAAAGAAGAGGCTGTTAGGATGGAGCTGGAATCAAGGGGAGTGGAAACCTTGTAAAAGCTACCATGCAAGTGCCCTTTGTCAGTCAATGTCCCATTTTTCAAATGAGCTTTTACAATAACCAGATGGCTGGAGCACCTCCCTAAGTGAGGGTGCAGGCACCTGCCTGCCTGCTCATGCCCAGCTCAACCCTTCTGACTGAGCCCGAAGCTGACTTTTGCCTCTAAGAGTGGAAAATGGGCCTGATAAAAATGTTCAGTCTGCAGGGCCTCGTTTTATTTATCATATCGGAAAAGAACAATGTTTTGTTGTGTTGTGGTCAAAATAGAAGCCGACCTTGCTTGTTCACAAAAGCTCAAATCCTGGAGATAAGGGGGGTAAAATAATGGAGTACAATGGAAGGAGTAGAGTGTAATTATTTGTAGCTTGTCAAGTGAAGCCCTTTCAAGCCCCAAGTGATTCAAATCTGAGAACTCTGCACAATTCTGTAAACCAACCACCAGCAGCATCAGAGAAATCTCCCCTGGCCCGCAGACAGTGCTGAAATTGCATCAGTTTGTCATGCGCCGAGCGTGCCAGCCTCACACAAATATCATTTGGTTGCAAATGGGCCTGCCCCCAAAGCCCTGAAACACATTCTGTGGTATCTGACTCTTGGCCTGCGATTTGTCATGTCCCTGCAGCTATCAGCGTACAGTAATTTTAATAGATTCTGACGGTTTCCTTGTGGAAGCACAGGATGCATCTGGTTTGGGCGTAGGACACGGGAGAGACTCCTGGCTGAAGACAACAGGAGCGTGTGCAGAAAAACTGGAGATCCATTTTATTTCATTAAAACTTGGTTTGAGGTTATAGCGTTGTGTTTTCTGAATTAAGAAAAACAAATTCCCTGCACACTTTAGTAGCTCTAAAACATATTGCTTGTTTTTACATTTAAACGAGTTACCTCTTTGGAACTGCATTGCTGGCAGCAGTCTCAGCTTTGAGAAGGCACAGCTGTAAGTACGGGATCGGCTGCATGGAAGGTTTTTCTAGCGCCTTGCTACTCAGAACGTGGGCTGTGGATGAGTGGTGGTGGGAGCTTGTTAGAAAGTTAGACTCTCAGGCCCCACCCCAGACCTACTGGCTTTAGTCCGCATTCTCACAAGATCCCCAGAGGAAACGCACGAGCATGAAGGTTTGAGAAGCTAAGACCTCGGGCTTAGGGCACAGGCTTCGGCATCAAAGACATCTGTGTTTAAACTTGGTCTTTCCGACTTGGCATGTTTGACTTGAGCAATTCAGTCAAGGTGCTAAGCTTCAGCTTCCTCTTGTGTAGAGTGGGGATTATATAGCTACATCATATGGCTGTTTTGAGGATTACATACAATTATGAATACAGAGCAATGTCAGTATCTCTACCTGTGCCTCTGTACGTGCAGTGCCTGACATAGGAAAGCACGCAGTACATGAAAGATGTGTAGTGGTCCTTCATGGACTTTGCTGTAAGAGCCTTAAAATTCATCTGGTTGTGAAATACTTAGCTGAAAATAATTTCCACAATGCGGGGTTGTGAATTTTGTGGATGAACCGCAGCTGCCTGTGGCTGCAGTTAGGGTCCGTCCCACATAGCCGCGTGTATTGTTGACCTTTGTCCTGCAGCGTTGTTCTGTCATGATTTAGAGTATGTGGCAGAACCTTGGACGCTGCTGGCTGCCCAGAGAGGTGTATAACGTGCACCCTCTGACTCCTGGAGGTTGGGCTGTGCGCCATCTCAGTGTGGACCAGACTCGGGCTCCAGGGCTCTCTCTCCCTTGGTCCCTTGGCCTCCCAGCCCTGGCCCACCGCAGAAGAAGCTCCTGCATTAGGCTCTGTGCCCTGTGTTCTGGTCCTGCTGTGGGTGCCCTGGGATCTCTTTGTGTCCCTAAAACATCCTGATTGGCATGGGCAGGGATGCAGGCACTTTTTCTTAGTATGGACCTGTAGAAAAAAAACAGAGACAAACACGAGCAGCCATATATAAAACAACTATTTTCTCAGAAAACAGTATTATTCCCTCCCTTTCTCTCTCCCTCTTATTCCCCCTCACAATTAATCTCTCAGTCTCTCTCTGTAAATAGGAAGTTTTCGGTTCACTGGCTTTTACAATTATGAGTAAGAACATAAAACTTTAGTTAAGCCACCTAGATATATAATTTATTCCCGTATCTGGATCACTTAAGGCAGTGGGGGTGGGAGGGTATATCGGGAGCAATAGGAGTGGGAGAGGAATTGGGAAAAGCTGGGCGGAGAGACAAAGGGACAGGGTATAGGATGGGATGGGACAGAGCAGGGGAGAGGGAAGCAGAGAAAGGAGAGTGGGGGAACAGAGCAAGGAAGTACAAAGACCAAGGAGAGGAATCAGCTTGGCTGCTGAAGTTTGTGCAGTATCAGCTAACTAGCTCATTGGTGTTCCAGAAGTTGCTCGGGTCCCTAATCTTGAAATCACATGTAAAATCTTGCACGTGTGCAGATGTTTCCGCTGAGGTCTCCAGGCTTGCAAATCTGTGACCCCAGGAAAAGCTGAGAATCACTTACTCCAAATCACAACTCTGAGTGATCTCCTGTCAAAGCTGAAACTGTTCTCTAAGTTGTATTTCTGTATCTTTAAGGTCTTCCTTTTAGCTTAAGTTATTAATATTAGCTTCTTTCTGTACTTGTCACATATGGGTAATATCTAGTTAAATCTATTGATGTGTCCTGAAATGAATAAATGGCCTATGTTTCTGAATACTACCATTAAATTGTTTTCTTTTCAAATTTCAGGCGAACTTGATTGTTTGCTTTAGTGATGGTTAGTTTCTTCCATAGCTCTATGAATTTCTATTAATGTTTGTGCATCACATTAAAGTGTTAATGTTTCCAATAAGCTTTCAAAACTGTCAGAAATGTATCACTCAAGATTGTCACATCATTGATTCTTACGTTTAGAAGTTTGCTTAGATGGATTGATATATGTTTTCTGAGGTAGGCTCGTTGGTTCTGTAAGGAAGCAGATAGAGTGTCAGAGTATTAATGAACACTGTTTGATTTATTCAACTGACCTTATAAATATCCATTTTAATTTATGAAATTAAAATTTGGAAGTCCAGCATGTGAAACACATTTTCTAACTTTTCCTTGGATTCCTATAGGAATAAGTAGGTCTGCCATAATTCTGGATTTTTTCTACCTATTGCTATGTTGACTTAGCTTCAGTTGTTTCTTTATCTGACAAAATATTATTTTTCTCAATAAAGTCTGTGCTCAATAATTACAGCCCCAAACTAAGTTGGCTCACCTTAAACTTTAATAACAGAAAATAAAAAATAGAGACTAAAGAGTGTGTCAGGTGAAGATTAAGAGAAAGTTCTGGCCAGGAGAGTGGGGATGGGAAACTGAATAACAGGTATCAAGGAGTGGGCAAAGCTATGTGATTACCAAGAGTGAGGAACACCTTTCCGCTGAGGGGTCTGTGTTCCAGTGCGGGTATGCAGCTTCTCTGAATGGGTAGCAAAAGACTTATACCTGGCTTCCTAGAAAAATGCATTGTGCCAGTTCTTACTTCTGACAGTTGTATCTGGTTGGCACATATATTCCTAAGAATCTGCCCTGGCCGGGTGACTCAGGTGGTTGAAGTGTTGTCCCGTACACCAAAAGGTCACAGGTTCAATTCCAGGTCAGGGCACGTACCTAGGTTGTGGGTGGGTTCGATCCTGGTCGTGGCACATGCAGGAGGCTACCAGTTGGTTTCTCGCTCATTCTCTCCCTTTCTCACTCTCTAAAAAAATCAATAAACATATCCTTGGGTGAGGATTAAAAACAATTTTTTTTTAAAGAATCCATTGGCCATTTCAGAGGTATGTTTTTGTTCAGAGGACATGCATACTTGAAATTAGATGGATGTAGGCACTTTAGAAGTAAACAGGTCAAACAGTTCAGTTTTTTAAGAGCACAAGTGAAGGGCTGGCCTTGACTAGGGGGAGGGGCTCCCTTCCTTTGCGAGGATCCATAGAAGAAGGGAGGCTGGATGGGGGTATGTCGGTAACCAGTGCTCTGTGTTTGGAGGGCTCCCCCCGTTTTCCTTGGGTGTTGCTTTCTTCCCACCTGTCTCCCTGCCTCTTCTCAAGCTTATTCTGTGTTTCACCTGGAACAGTCACCTGTTGCTCCCAGACTGGCCCAAGGTGTCCATTGCCAGGCGCCTTCTGTGTCAGGATGTTTCACCTCTGAGCTTGGGATCCCCTGCAGTCTCTCCCACCTTCTGTATCGTCCTGTTTTGTGCATGCTCTGAGAATTGCGGGTTTCTCCTTCACTCCTTTATAATGCCTACTGATGGGTGACAGTTTTTGGTCTCCTGATAGTGCCCATTCCTGTCTTCTGATGTGGACATAGACTTGTTATTTTAAAATATATCTCTAATGTCCTTTCTAGGAATTCAGGGTGGGAGGAAAAGGCTGCAGACTATACTAAGCCCACAACTTAACCTTGTACCAAGCAGCCCCTACTTTCCTGACCTTCATGGATGAGTAGGAAGTTAAGGAATCTGTGGATTTTGGGTAAAGACAGAGGTTTGCAGGATTCTGGGTTTGGGAAAAGTAAGAGCAAAGAGGCTGGAAGGGAACTGCGTGTAGTGTGCGCTGGAGGACGGGGGGAGGCTCAGAGCACACTGTCGGTCTCAGACATGTCAGGAGTATGGACGGTTGTCGGTAAGGGAGAGCCCAAGGAGACACTAAGCTTCATAGTGATAGCTTAGGCTTGATTTACAGACTAAAGATATTTAATTGATTATTTACATTGGAAAAACATTAGTTTTTAGTAATAAATTGGCAAATACAGGCATGATACTTTGTAGAAGAAAATTAATGCAAGTTTTAATAAAATTGTCCATTTACTTTGATTAATAATACATTTCCATCATCTTAACTTGTGTTTTCTGTTTATTAGGGTTTATTCCTGCCTCTTTCTCTTCTTTTCTGTCTTCTATTGGGTGGCTGGTTTTCTTTTTC
>VMDR010009955.1:0-31989 GCA_007922815.1 Macrotus californicus | reverse complement strand
AAATGGTAGGTAGAAGATAGACAGGGGGAGGTTAAGAATAGTATAGGAAATGTAGAAGCCAAAGAACTCATATATATGACCCATGGACATGAACTAAAGAGGGGGAGTGTGGGGGGAAGGGGTGTGCAGGGAGGGGGGTGGGGGGAGGAGATGGGACAACTGTAATAGTATAATCAATAAAATATATTAAAAAAAAAAGGAGTAGTTTAGAACTACCCACAGAACCACTTGGGAGGGAAAAGTTCTTATTAAAAATACAGATCTTTAGACTCCCCTCCCTATACCTAATGAGTCAGAATTTCTGGGTGTGCAGCCTACACAGTCCTTATGAAATGGGGGTGTAAGATCCACTGTGATGAATCATATCACATCTACCCAGGGTACATGGAAAAGAAAGAAGTGACTCCTGATGAGGTAGTAAGTTCAAGGAAGCATGGACTAAAGGGTAACAAAGCAACTCACAACTCACATGACCACCAAGCACAACCACAAGGATCAGTGAGAAATGGACCCAGGAGTGTCCTCTAAACTGTGGTTCATGCCAACCTCATCCCCCAGACTGCGCTGCCTCTCATTTTTGCTGTGACCAGGGACCCCTATGTTATTTGTGCCTTTTGCTAATTCCCTCTTAAACAGAATCCAGCCCTTCACAGTTTTTCTTATTTGGGCTTCCATCTTAAGAAATGTCAGATGTTTGCCCTTTCTGCCCGGGCAGCTGCTCTTGGTGAGCCCCTTTGCCAGAAGGGCAAAAACAGGCAATGCCAAGGCCATGGCCCACTGAGCAGTGTGGAGATGCTCACTCTGTTCGTCCCCTGGAATCCTGAAGAAGAACAGACCGATGTAAACTGAATGCACAGGGAAAATGAAAAGGAGGGCTTGGAGGATGGACTAGTTGGAAAGGAGGAAGGACAAGTGGGGAGAAGACACAAAACTGAAAGCCTGTTCCTGCTTTGCAGTGTGCTCATTTGGGCGCCTACCCTACCTTTGAGAATTTACCGGCTGGGGAGAGATGGTCTTGGGATGGTAAGTGATGGGGTGGGGTGGGGGAGCCCCTAGTGAAAGGATGGATTCTCTGCCTAATGGGCAAGCGTAACCTTACCTTCACCTCAGACACCTTCTCAAAAATAAAAACATTAATACTTGCGGCCAGTGCTGTCTGTCAGAGACAGTCCCAGAGCTGAGCTCTGATTGATGACAGGCTGGCATTTACTGGTGGTAATAAGGCTCCCAGAGATCACCAAGCAAGTGAAAATAAAGGTGTGATGATTGAATTATATATTCTCTTTCTATGATTGAAAATAATATCAGACAACTGACTCCAGTGCCAGACAGATTACATAAGCACAAGTTAAGTGGTGGAATAAAAATGAGTGATTTTCCTCCTTGACTTAAATACAGTACTAAGTAGTATGCCCTTGAATTCAACAGAAAGCAATTTCCTCTCCCAGTCACAGCTAGGGGGCATTGCAAATGCAAATTGAGTTAGCTTTGCATTTTTAATATTCCACATATCCATCCATAATTCACTGCCGAGTGAGAGTTTAGAGATGTTATTGCTACTACTTGGGCACATTTAAATTATTTTGCACCTCTGAAATTTTGCATTAACTTTAACACTGGTGCTTAAGATATATGTTCTAATCTATAGGAGGTCTATGCTTAGAGAAACTCTAGTTCCTGTGACTGGGGGCTCACAACACAACAGGACACACTGTCATTTAGCTTGTCATGTTCTTTTTCAAAGGAGAGCTTGTTGAAGTAACTTCTGCCTAATAAGAAAAGATAAAAGCCTTGACCACTTTATTATGGTGTATGGCCATGTCTTGAAAGAATACAAGTGCCCGGGAAGTTATCCAGAGCAGGGGCATGAGAAGCCCTTATAGGCCCATTGTGTGCAATGACAATTTCATCGGTGGGGGATCAATAGTAATCCAATTCCTTTTTGAAAACCTGCTTCCATAATGTGTAACAGGATTAAGCTTACCTTATTGGGAGTGGGTGAGATTGGGGAACAATAAGAAATGAGGAATCAACATGTCTTTTGCAGTGTTTTATAAAAGAATGTCTGAGCGGAAGAGTCTGCTTTAGGTGTGGCAGAGGCCGGGTAACTGCAGTGGTAGCTTCGTCCTTACAGGGGAAATTGACACAGGGAAGATGATATTTCAGGGCAAGAAAAGAAGTGATGTTTCCCTCCTTCTCTTCCTACCTTCCCAAACCTAAGACATTTACTAGGATACTTCAGGAAATATTTAGATTAGGTAGAGTTCTAGAGAAAAGTAAGAAGTTAACATAGTTCTAGTAACCAAGATGGCATCCTGTGCAGTCTGGAGTGAGGGAACTTGATCTGTTCATTTTTCTCCAAGGTCATGCTTACATTTTAGATCAAAATGTCCAGTGAAAGATCAAATGTGACTAAGTTGGACTCACTTGGTGTGGGCATTCTGAATTATAGATGGTTAAAAAGCATGACTTCCAGGCTCCTCATGAAGGCCACGGACATTCAGATAAAGAGTTTGATGAATATCTATTGTGTTTAGAATGAATTATAAAAGGGAGTGGCAGTTAGATTAAGCCAATAGCGACTTTCTCCACCTTGCCTCCTTCCACCAGACACATACATACCCCCCTCTTTGCAAGCCCTGAAGGATCTAGTTCAGGTTAGAACGCCGAATCAACTGAAAAACATGGACCATGAATGCTGTGGCTCATCTAAAGAGCTGGCCGCTTCCTTCTCCCTCCCGTCCTTCTCTGTTTTAGGTTGAGGGTGACTTCCTCTGGAGTGGGGGACAGTGAAGGCATTACCCCCTCCCTGGCTCTCTCAAGACTGGGACCCTTTTTGGTTTGTGCTCACATTGCTCTGACCTCTAGGAATTCATGGGCCACCTGGAAGTCTTTAGACCTTTTCAGCTTTACTCTCACTTTCTGGCCAACCAGCCCAAAGAGAGCAAAACCAAACCCCATCTGCATATTGTGTGGAAAAGGTTTTCTTTGAATCCACAAGGGAAGAGGGCCTTATAGTTCATCTCACCTCCCCTGTTTACTTCCATTTCCTCTCCCTTGTTCCTGTTTTTTCATTTTCTCTGCTCCCCTGTTTTTCTGTTTCATTTCTCACAGGAAGACCTCTGCAGTCTCCTTGGCAACTTTTCTTTCCAGAGAGACCTCTGAAGTCAAGTCACATGTAACGAACACCAAGGAGCTTTAGCATTCTTTCATTCAAATACAATGTACTGAGTGGGCATGTATGGGGCACTGCTGTGGGTACTGGTGCACAGCAGTAAATGGTAGAGACAGCGCCCCCTGCCTGGTGGAGCTTACCTTCCACCAGGGAGAGGGGATCCATACACTCAGTAAGGAAGTATATTGTCTAATGTGTTAAAAGCTGCCAAGTGCTATAGGGAAAAAACAGGGCAGAGTAATAGCATATTAAATGGAGGGCTGAAAATTCAATGTGTGGTCAGAGTAGCCTGTTTGAGATGGGACTATCTGGGCAAAGACTTGAAAGAAGGGACCCTGTGAGTGTCCTGGAAGAGAGCTCTCCAAAGAGTGGGAAGAGCCAATGCCAAGGGCCCAGGTGAGCCTAATCAAGGAGCATCAAGGACACCAGTGTGGCTGGAACTGGTGAATAAGGAAGAAAATTGTAGGGCACATGGGGGCAGACTGGGTAGGCTCTTGAGGCCATTGCAATGACTCGGGCTTTTATAATGTTTTACTCTCTTTGTTTTTCTTCAAGGACAAATTGTACCAAACACTAGATCCTTAGGGAGACTGCTTTATCTAATATATTCAAATGATTTATAATTAGCATATAAATTGTATATAAAAGGCACTTCCAGAGGGCTCCAAAGTTTGTTTGTTCTTGTATCAGTATAAATGTCTTTCTGGTAAGCTTCTTTTTACTTTTAGTTATTTTGCAGCCTTGAGCCTGCTTTACCCCCATAACAGTTGCTCTCATCCCAATGCCTAACTTCACGAATTCCACATTGGGTGCATTTGCTTCTGCATATAGTAGTGGAGATGAGACAGGATTTGGTTCTTAGCATAAGGTTAATAAGACACAGAAATGTAAAATGAATGGCCTGCATTTAATTATGTGGCATACTCAACTTAGCATTTACATTTATAGTAAAATGAGAAAGGAGATAGTTCAGCTTAAAATGAAGTTTAGAGAGAGAGATCATTGTTTTATTTAAAAATTTAATTAATTGGTGGTGATGATGATGATTGGTAAGAAAATCACAACTTCATGGAAAGGACACAAGACCTGAACTCCTGAAACCATAGAGTTTAAACCATATATTGTTCATATGTAATTTACAACCTGTGTTCACATGCATGATCTCATTGGGTGCTTATAACTATAAATGAGTGGAGCAAGAGTTGTTATCCCCATTTTTCAAAGAGAGGTGATAGGATTTATCTAAGGACACACGTTAATGGGTAGAGACAGGACTTGAATCTAGGTCTTCCAGAAAGCGGGTTAGTGGTTACCAGGGGCTGGGAGAGTGGGGAGTGAGCGCTTAAAGGATACAGCAGTTTTCCTTTTGGGATGATGAAAATGCTCCTGATCTAGGTAATGGTAATGGTGGCACAATATTGAAAAGGTACTAAATGCCACTGAATTGTATACTTTAAAATGGTTAAAATGATGAATTTTTGTGCTATGTGGGTATTTACCACCATTAAAAAATAAAAGAATACAGCCTCCAGATTCAGCAAGTACTGGATACTCATTCTAGCTCCATTCCTCGTGGGCTGCACCATTGTGGGCAGATTATCTAACTGAGCCCATGCCTCGGTTTTTTTAGCTGCAGAATGGGATGCATAATTTCACCCCCCAGGTCTAATTGCTCTGGAGATTAAATGAGATGGTGTAGGTATAGCATTGGGTGCTTATTTTTATGTTACAAATGTCTTTATCCCTCAATTAAAGAGAGTATAATGTGAATGTGAGCATGGGTGAGTGCTCCCTATTCTGAGAGAGATTATTTTCAGGACCCAGGTTTATGGCTGGAAGAAATCAAGGACATGCCCCTGGGATTATTCTGGCCCTTGTACTTTCACCTGAAGTATCTATACTGACCGAGAAGCAGAGTTGCTCCACTTGGCTATTTTTATTTTTTGCGAGAAATGCAATGATACCAAGTATGTTGTGATTTTTCTAGCCTTCACTGATGAATTGAAGGTGCTTACTGGCCACGCTACTCCTTTCTCTCTTCTCTGAACTTTCCTCTTTTGTTTCTGGAGCATCTCCCTCTCCCTCTTACAGCACCCCCAGTTTTTCCCCTTCTAATATTGTTCCTCTTTCTGTGAAGCTTCCTGTTCCTAGAATCTACTTTTACCCCAAGAACTTCTCAAAGTATTTCTTAACCAGAATGAATGGATTTCCCAGGAGAGTGCTGAGAGATGATGTTCTACCACCTCATAGGATTCAGAGGGGGCAGGCCTTTCACGGAGCTCTCAGGCCTGTTCAGTTCATGGCATCGAGTCCTAGGAGAGGAGTTGGTGCTGCCTGGTACCCACCAGCAGGTGGGCAGCCATGAAGGCCATTAAGACAGCTTTCCCTAAGATTACCCTATATCTAGCACCTCATAAGTACAAGGGCTGCCACTGCTCTGTATGGAACCATGTGCCCCCTTCTCCTGGCCAGTGCCACCAACGCCAGGGCATTAGAATGCTGATTGCATTGAAGGCTGTATTTCAACCCATACTGGCATTCAGCTTGGCCCTCTTAAGCAGTGAACAACTGCAAATATGCACGACAGACTTGTAGGTGAGTAAGTACAAGTTGTCTTTAAGGTAAAACTTGACCAGCAACTCCTTACCCGTATTCTGTCTTTTTAATGATTAACTGAGGTGTTGATTAAAAACTTCCAATAAATCAAAACAGAGATTGGGATAAAAATAGCACCTCCAGAAACAAATTTAATCTACAAACCACTGAGAGAGATAATCTTCATGTGATAACATGGTGGTTTTTATTTAAAAATTGAAGGTCCCACTATTATTCATCCCACTAAAGGTTATTGTTCTAACAGATTGCTTAAGATAGGAAAAAACAAGTTTTACCTTTTATTCTAATTGGTGAGTGATATGTGAACTAATCAGAAACCTATGCCGTGGCCTCCATTAAGGCACCAGATGTATTTGGCTGAGAAGAGATTTGTTGAATCGCTTCAACCTTTAAGTGCAGAGGATAAATGGATGGTGACATCATTATACCTTGACAAATAGAAATTATATTATGCCCCTTTTTTCCCTTTTCATTACCAAGGATGATTTATTTCAGTGGCTTTCAATTCATAAACCTATGGATTGTCTATAAAGTTAAAACCCTTTTAAATTTGTAACATGCAATAGACGTGGTTAATAGCATTTTTGAACCATGCTGTTATAATGTTATTGGAGCTGTTTTCTCAGTAAAGGTACATTATAAACAGGTGCTAGGAATTTACAGCAAGCAAATCTGTGAGCCTCATATACCTGGTCTTATTTCCCAACCAACCATAATGCTAAGTTATCGTAAATGACATGACATGTGACCCTGTTACATTTCATCTTCGTCAAATACCGAATGATACAGGAAGGTCTTCAGATGAAAACTTAGAGTCAATAGAATTGTTTGTATCATGAAAAATAAGTGCAGGCTGTCCCATAACTTTTGTTCTTTCAGTAAATCCTGCTTGTTTCTCTACTTGATTATTTTTAGGATAGGATCCCTGGCATGCCTGGGGATTTCCATGAAATGTTCTGTTTTTATCCAAGTCAGCATCTCCCCCACATTCACTGAGGCCTGTGGATTTGAAAGCCTGGAAAAAGGTGTGTGCATGTGCTTGAATAATCTGTCCTCTGGTTTAGATTACACTGACAAAATAAATCCTGGTGCTCCAGGGATGAGATCTGAATGGATTGCAACAGGAGATAAAAACAAGGTAGTTTTGTTTATCTGGGACCCAAATCGGGAACCAGACGGTTGTATGAAGAGGGGAGGGGTGTGTGTGTGTGTGCACACATGTGTGCATGCATGCACATGTGTGCGTGTGAAATAGGTGGGCAATGTGGGAGGTGTATGTAAAGAGGGTGGAGAGGTTGGGAGGTGTGTATAAAATGGGTGAGGAGATTGGAAAAAGGGAGAAGTAAGAAGAATAAATTAGAGATAACAAAAATAAAAGGTGGACTGGAAGATGGCATTCTTATTTTATCGAGGATAATAGTAAATTAGAATAAGACCAGGGCTATAGATGAGGAAGAAATGCCAGATCAGTGAGACACTAAGTAATGAGGAGCGTCCCTGCTTTGTCCCCTTGGCTGTGAAGGGAAAAACGTCTCCATGGGGCCTAAAGTGTACAAGGCAAGATGAGCCTGGGAAGCAGTCAGCTTCCCAGTAAGTAGCACATAGACAGCTGTACAGGACTGTTGCCAAACTTCACATAATTTAAGGCTGGGATGGTATATCAGAGCCAGAGGAGTTTGCAGCAGGACAGCATCAGCGCTGACACGTGTACCCACTGCCACTCATTTCCGAGTGGTTTATTGGAGAGCTTTGAACAAGCTGAAAAGCTCCCCATGAACCAAATGGCTGAATTGCTGTCACAGAGTCAACACGATTATGTTGTAAGTAGAGGTGCATGAGCTGACCTGTCATGCCCCCAACATCCTCCAGGTAAGCTGCGCAAACCCTGCTGACCCAGGTCATTCCAAACAGAAAAATCGTTGGCCTCAACACTTCCTGCACTTTACACCTTATGCTGACACTCCTGGGGGATGCCTGTCCAATTAGTGCCGGTGCTACTTGGTACTTGTAGCACATATTTTATTTTTCAAGCATTTCACAATACTAGGGTGTGTTCATTCCACATCCACCCCTGCCCCTGCCCCTGCCCCTGCCCGCACATGTCTTAGGCTACAACAGTGTTTTTACTCTGTGCTTATTTGATTACAGCATCCAGTTTTTGGAGAAAAGGTTAAAGAAATTGTGATTATTTAGCTTTGAAAAGAGAACCATGGTGGGTGACTTAATAGTGTTCACCAGAGTCTGCAGGTGCTGTTTCTTGGGAAGTTATTTAAAAAAATCAAAACCAGATAGTGGCCCTGTGACTGAGGAATGGGACATGCTTTTCACTGAGGAACAGTGGAACTGAAAATAAATTTTTAAATCTATTACACCACCTCTGCTTTTACCTGTGATAAAGAACTTCACTAGTTTTGTGCTCACTTACCGGTATCTGTAAATTAAATAGTGGTGATTGTTAATGCAATTTTAGTGTAGAAAAAGTTAAGTTGTTAAAAAATTATATTTACAAGACTTCTAGCCAAGATGGAGGCGTAGGTAGACACACTGTGCCTCCTCGCACAACCAAAAGAACAATAACAAATTTAAAAACAAAAAGTAACCGGAACTGAGAAAATCAAACTGTACGGAAGTCTGACAACCACAGAGTTAAAGAAGAAACATTCATCCAGACCTGTAGGAGGGGCGGAGACAGGCAGTCAGGTGGAGAGGACTCGTGGCAAGGCAGAGGCTGGAGGACTGGGGTAGGTGGCAGCTGGTGGACAGGGTGGTCCCACATTCGTGTGCAGATAAACCAAGAGGAACAACTGGGGAGCAAGACAGATCCACAACTCAGGGTTCCAGTATGGGGAAATAAAGCCTCAAAACCTCTGACTGAAAACACCTGTGGGTTGAAGCGGCAGCAGGAGAATCTCTCAGCCTCACAGGAGAGTTCGTTGGAGAGACCCACAGGGTCCTAGAATGTACACAAATGCACCCACCTGGGAACCAGCACCAGAAGGTTGCAATTTGATTGTGGGTAGCAGGGGAAGTGACTGAAAACCAGCAGAGAGCAGAGCAAACTGCACTGTTCCCGCTTGAACCCCTCCCCCATATACAGCATCACAATGCAGTACGTGGTTGCCCCACCCTGGTGAACACCTAAGGCTCCGCCCCTTACTACGTAACTGGTGTGCCGAGCCAAAAAAAAGGCCCAAATGAAAGAACAGATCAAAGTTCCAGAAAAAAATATAACTAAGAGATGAAGAGATAGCCAACCTATCAAATGTACAGTTCAAAACACTGATAATCAGGATGTTCACAGAATTGGTTGAATATGGTCACAAATTAGATGAAAAAATGAAGGCTATGCTAAGTGAAATAAAGGAAAATATACAGGGAACCACCAGTGACAAGAAGGAAACTGGGACTCAAATCAACAGTCTGGAGCAGAAGAAAGAAATAAACAGTCAACCAGAACACAATGAAGAAACAAGAATTCAAAAAAATGAGGAGAGGCTTAGGAACCTCTGGCACAACTTTAAACTTCCCAGCATCCAAATCATAGGGGTACCAGAAGAAGAAGAAGAGGAAGAGCAAGAAATTGAAAACTTGTTTGGAAACATTATGAAGGAGAACTTCCCCAATCTGGTAAAGGAAATAGACTTCCAGGAAGTCCAGGAAGCTCAGAGAATACTGAATAAGTTAGACCCAAGGAGGAACACACCAAGACACACATCATAATTACATTAGCCAAGATTAAAGATAAGTCGAGAATCTTAAAAGCAGCAAGAGAAAAGGAGACAGTTACCTACAAAGGAGTACCCATAAGACTGTTAGCTGATTTCTCAAAAGAAACCTTTCAGGCAAGAAGGGGCTAGAAAGAAGTATTCAAAGTCATGAAAGGCAAGGACCTACATCCAAGATTACTCTATCCAGCAAAGCTATCATTTAGAATGGAAAGGCAGATAAAGTGCTTCCCAGATAAGGTCAAGTTCAAGGAATTCATCATCATCCAGCCCTTGTTATATGAAATGTTAAAGGGACTTATCTAACAAAAAGCAGATAAAAACTATGAACAGTAAAATGACAACAAACTCACAGTTATTAACAATCGAACCTAAAAAAAAGAAGAACTAAGCAAACAACAACTAGAACAGGAACAGAATCACAGAAATGGAGATCACATGGAGGGTTATCAGCAGGGGAGTGGGAGGCAGAGAGAGGGGGAAAAGTTTCAGAGAATAAGTAGCATAAATGGTAGGTAGAAAATAGACAGGGGAAGGTTAAGAATAGTGTAGGAAATGTAGAAGCCAAAGAACTTATATATATGACCCATGGACATGACCTAAGGGGGGAGGGAATGCGGGTGGGAATGGATGTGCAGGGCAGAGGGGAACAAAGGGGGAAAATGAGACAACTGTAATTGTGTAATCAGTAAAATATATTTCAAAATAATCAAAACCACCCCTAACATGCTCACTTGACCCATGGTCTCTTGGCTCTTATATAGGAAGTGATTTTGAGTGTTTTTCTCTATTTATTTACTTATTTTGGGAGTGGGGGATGGGAGAATGAAGAGAATGAGGTAAAGGGAAAGCTGTTCCATTCTGTGTTCTAAAGCCCTGGGGAGCAAACTTTAAGTGTCAGGACAGGAAGAGAACATTGACATGGAGTTGGGGTTGGGCTTATGGAATTTCTGGGACCTCAAAATAAAGTCTCCTAACTTCTTTTATTGCTCCCCTAAAAATTCTGCAACCTATGCAAAAGCAGAGCTCCCCACCTTGCGCTTGGTGAGAGCTGAGAATGATCAGGTCAGGAAGGAGCAGCCATTCTGGACTTTTCCCTTTAGCAGTCCTCAGAGGGTGAAACCATGGAGTTTGTATTTAAATCCTCAGTACACTGCCTGACACAGAGAAATTTCTCCATAAATGGTAGAATTGAATTGAGTGTCCAAAACTTTCTAATTTTTAATGCAATTAAGGAAGACATTAAACTTTAGTAAAGGTACACTTTCCGGAGTAGGTTTCAAATTCAAGACCTTGACTCTCTGGAGCAGGTAGAAGCTGAGGTAGAAGTAGGACAAACTTGGAAATTTCTAATAAAGAGTCCTAGATTGGAACAATATGTTTTGAACTGTGTAAGGAAAAGGACTGTAGCTTGCAGACAGACAGTCAGAAAATGATAGGGGCTGGTTTTCCTATGTCAGGAATCCCCCAAGGAACAAAAGTGAGGCCATCAAGCTTACTTTCACAGGGCCTGGTCTACAGTAGCAAAGTAGAAAAGGGAAGTAACTCTTTGACCAGAATTACCTGGTGTTATGGATTGAATTGTGTCCCACCAAAAGATGTTGAAATCTTAATCCCTCAATATCTGTGATGATGACCTTATTTGGAAATGAGGTCTTTGATTAAGCTTAAGGTGAGGTTGCGAGGGTGGCCCTTAACCCATTATGACTGTGTCCCTATAGAAAGGGGAAATTTGGACACAGAGATCCACATAGGGAGAATGCCAGGGAAAAATGGACTTGGGCTCGCTGCCACAAGCCACAAACACAAAAGCTTCCTAGTAAAGCTCCATAAGCCAGGCGAGCTATGAGAGAGAGCTCACAGCCTTCAGAAGGAACCAACTCTGCCAACACCTTGATTTTTTTTAATTGAATTGATTGCAGTGACTTTGGTTCATAAAATCCTATAGATTTCAAGTGTACAACTCAAGAAAACACCATCTGCACACTGTATCATGTGCCCATAAAGTCTCTTCCCATTTCCATTCTTCCCCCCTTTTCTCACCTCCACCTACCTACCCCTACCTCCCTTTTCCTCTCAGTTCCTTGATTTTGTACTTGTAGCCTCCAGTAAGTACTGCTGTTTTAAGCCACCTGGTATGTGGTATGTGCTGTGGCAGTCCAAGGAAACTAATACATCTGGATAAATGAATCAATCTTTATCTTCTTTCCTAACTATACCCCTGGCCTGAGTCTAAGCATTAGCAATGGGGCTCATCTCTCTTCAAGGAAAGCTAGGAGTTTCATGCTTTCCAAGTCTCCCAGGTTTATAGCACGTATCAGACAGAATTCCTTCCCTTTCCTTCCAATCCAACACTGAATTGTAGTTTCAGGGCTGGGTATTTACTTACTAAAAGCCCTAGATAGCAACATATTTTATTTTCAGAATGCTTTTTTGAATTTCACTTTGCCATCTCCTCATTTCAAAGTAGCCATCAACATGATCATTGGTGCAACATACCAGTAGGGTGTTTCAGACTCCAGTTGTCTCCTTAGGGATAGGTTTGCCTCTGTTAGAGATGAAGTAACTAGTGTCATCATTGCTTTTCCTCTGGGAAAGTTACTGAGGGGCAAACAAATTGTTTTTGCCTCTTGATGCACTTTGAACTAAGTCATCCTTTTGTTCTACCAACAGCAAAAAACAAGCAATTGTCAAAAACTGGAGTCAGGCACAGGGATAGTAACAGTAGGGGAATGATGTAAGCTCAATGTCTTTTGTGTTTGCATATTTATTGACATATATGATTATTTTTAGTTTTCCTGTAGGACTAGCCAGAGACAAAAGATGGAAGTCAAATTATCTGCATTCCCCTAACTGGAGCCCTTGCCTCTTGTTCAATGTGATCTCAAGACATTCTCTTTGTGCCTGTGTTTGTTACTCTCCATTTTTATGCTTCTAAAACTTGAATTTGTTGCTGTAGGAAATTAGGACTTTGCCAGCTGGGGGTTTGGAAGCTCTCTGCAGCTTTCTCCCTACTATTGCATCCATTAGGCAAACCCCCCATGTCATGTGCAGCCCCAGCCCAGTTAAAATACCCATCTCCTTAAGAAGCCCATTAGGAGGTACACTTCGGAGGTAATATCAGGCCATGTGGCCACGCTGGAGAAGTTGGCCATTGCCCATGTGGCTGTTAGTAGGCCTGCTTGGTTGTTTGTCTGCAGGGCAGACCACAGGCTGCCTGTCCCCACAGCACAACAACTGCCTTTACCCTCTTCAGTGTGTCATCTTGGAACTCCAACTGGCAAAGGCCTAGGGGTGCAAGAACGAGGGCTCTAACTGGATGAGCCTAGACACTAATACCTTCTTTCTCCTTCTTTCTGCCCCCCACCCCCCACCGCCGCTTCATTATTGGCTCATTCCTGAGAGGAACTACCAGGTGGCAGTAATCACTGACTCACTGCCTTTGCTTGCCCAGGGCCTCACATCTGTGCAATGACAGATGTTTGCTGCCTGGTTTTTCCATTCTGTTTTGGTAAACCTCATCTAACTTAAAGCACAACTCACACATGACGTTGAGGCTAGGAAGACAGCTACTTAGTTAGCTAATCGTATATTCTTTCCTCTTCCTTATCCACATTTCCTGCTTTAGTTCAGGGCAGCAAGAGGCCCACTTAATAAAACTCCCTTGCATTGAGGAGTAATCAAGTGGTAGAATTCTGACCAATGAGATGAAAGGAAAACTCTATGGAGTAAAGACTCCATGAAAGCTATTGTTTTCTTGCTGAAAGGTAACAATCTCAGTAGGCTCTCAGTTTTCCCCCCACCCCATCTTCCTGCCAAGTTGGCAGATGTGATGTCAAAAGTGGTGCAGTGTAATAAATGTCCTGTGATGATGAAAATGTGCTACATCTGCATCAACCAAATAGTAGCCACTTGCCCTACATGACTGTTGAAGACTTGAAATGTGGCTAGTGTGACTGAGGAACTGAGTTTTTGAATTAACTTAACTTAAACAGCCACATGTGGCTAGTTGCTACAGAGAGGATGGCATAGGAGACTGCAGCCTCCATCTTTCAAGCAAGAGGATGAAAGCTACACTCTCCAGGGCAGTGGCCTGGGAAGGCAAGAGGAGCCCATTGGGTAGGTCTCCAGGTCAACGTGGCAGCTGTGCAGCCCTGGACTGCCTGTCACATGAGAAAAATAGACCCCAATTCAGTTAAGCCAGTGTTGTTGGGTTTCTGTTAAATACAATTTTATGTGATCATATCAGGTGCTCTGACCAACACATTCAGATACTCAAGTGGAACCTCTGGCAGAGCCAGTGCTGGGAGAAAGTTGAATAATATAATAATGACACTATGCAGGACTTTCCACTGGTGGAGCATCTGGTGTTTCGTCTTTCTCCCTTAGTCCGACTTTTGGATTTGCACGTCTAAGTGCTTGTCTAGCCACATATACCTGCACGTTATATTGTAGGCGTGCTGGCTCAGTGCCTGGGCACAGGAATCAGGCTCCTTGGTTTTGCCTCTCATTTCTACCACTTACCATAAAGCCATTCAGCCTTGGGGAGGCCACATCACTTTTATGCACTTTGGTTTTTTCACCTATAAAATAGGGATAATCAGATGTTTACCTTTTAGGGTTATCATAAAGATAAAAATGAGGTAATTAATGTCCAGTCAAGTGCTACGAACAGTGCCCAGTCCAACATAAGCACGCAAGAATGTTAAATGCTGCTATTATTTCAGTTGCTATTTTCCAGCCTGTGGGCAGCACTACTGCTTACTTAAAGCATGGCATCTTAAAATGAACTTTCTCAAGCACTGAAAGAGCCAGGCCCAGAACCCTCGTCTCTTGCCTCTCAGATCAGTGTTTTCTCCCTGTCTGTCCATGGCCTTCCCACTGGACAGACTTGGAGATTATGGCACCATAATATCTGCCCTCTTTCAATCCTGTGACTGCTCATCACCTGAGGAGTTCACCTTTTCACATTCCTTTTTCAATTACTTAGGGGCTAATGTTCCATTTTGTCTGTATCCCTGACCTTTAGCTGTCTGTTGCCAAAATAGATCAATGGAAAGAGAACAGGAGCTTTGAAAGCAAATGCTATAGTTTGAATCCTAGCTCTGCCAATAATAGCTTCTGTGACCTTGTACAAACTAGTCAATTTCTCCGCACCTGCTTTTCCTCCTCTCTGATATAATAGGATGATTGTGAGGGTTAGATTGAGTGAGATGTATATAAGGCAACGGCAGGGTGGGCAGTTATAACTGTTAGCTCTTCCCTATTGTGAGCCCTCTTCTAGACAGGTTTTCCCAAGAAGGAAAACCTCTTGATGGCAGTTGTTTCTGGCTGGGGAAGAGGAGGTGGATTCTAGTTCTCAAAACTCAAAGAAGATTTTGCGGTTATAGCTATAAGCATAGAATCTCAGGCTCACAGTTGGTCTGAGAAACCTAGTTGAGACCTTCTGCACTGATGAGAAAGCCTTGACCCACAGAGGCCAGGGACTCTGAATCCTACAGAGCAGCCCCTGGAGTAGTCCCGGTAACTCAACCTGTCTCAGCATTCTGAAGAACATCTTCAGGGGAGTACTACACTATAAAATTCCCACTTAGGGGATTTCATCTCTTAAAACACTTATCACTGCCTCAGGGATAGGGAGACTTGACTAAATATGCTAGTTGGGAGTTTTTAGCAATGGAGCTGATCTTCCAAGAACACTTTTTAGAGCCAAAGGGAGACGGAGGACATGGCAGGGAGAGGCTCCGTCTGGTGTAGAGAGCACCGCCTAGCATGGGGTGACTGTGGATCAAGTTGCAACGCTGCCACTCACATCATTTAAAATTCTCCCATCCTGTGTTCTTCACCTCAAAATGGGGGCTCTAATACCCACTTTCAAGCATGACTACTGAATCCATGCCCTCAGAACAGCTTGGGGGAGCCTGCAGAGCCGCCCTCTCCTATCCCACCACACAGCGGTCCCCACATCCTACCTCAGCACCACTGTCACCTCCTTGCCTGAGAGCAATTGTGTCTTGTTTACACAGTATTCTCAGGGACATCACTTAGTAGGGTGCTCAGGAAGTATTTGGTAAAAGAACAAAGTAAACCCCCCCTGATTGTCCAGAAGAAAGGGAGGTTCCTTGACCCCCATTTCACTCCCTGTCTTACTAACTCTCAGGAAGAAGAAGGTGCAGGGCTGAGGCCCTGATAGGAGCTGGAAAATAAGACTCTGGGACTTAATTAGTGTAAATTTGTCCCAAACTTTTCAAAACACCCCAGTTCTCTGCAGGTTCAGGAATAGCTCTTGGAGATCTTCAAATACGACGGTTAAGTTTGGGAAGAGCTCATCATGAAGCAGTCTGCAGACATGAGCACATAGCTTCTGAGGTCACGTCCTTTCCCCACCCTTCCTCACACCAGGCAATAAATGCAGGTGTCGTCCTGATGGGACCCTAAAGTACACAGCACCTGCCCTGCTGATTGAGCTATTCTCTTTAGAAAGTCTGCTTTTAAAGTTTCCATTTATTCTATTTTTAATAGATACCAAGCATTGTGCTGAGGGCTTAATTAATTAATTGGTTAGTTAATGAACTTATTTATCTATTTTCAGCGTTCCTAAGACTTTTGCTGGGTCCCATTTGAAAGTACGGCAGAACGCTGTTCTGAGTCTTTGCGTCATGTCACCGATCTGTCCTCCTGTCAAACCCAGTGCTTCCACGTGGGAATTCCTTCCTGACATTTCTGAGGACATTTATATGTTTTTCTGAATCCCCAGAAATATGGTGAGTGCCTATTAAGTATCAGGCACTTTGCTGAGCACTGAGGCAAAGATTGTAGACAAGACATAATGCCTATTTTCACAGAGTTTTTATAAGATGTCATCTAACCTTCATGGCGGCCCTACAAGTAGTTATTCCCATTTTACAGAAGAGGAAATTGAGGCAGCCATGGTCACTGGTCCATTGTAACCCTCTTTGTCATCAAAGTTGCAGCTTATTCACCAAGACAGCTCTTGTTCTGAGTTATTTAGCGCATACGTATCCATAGTCTAATCTGTTCTCTGTAAGTCAATCTTCCATCCACTTTCTCTCATGAAGACCCAGTGTTCTGAGTCACTGGGGCAGGATGGGAAGATAAGTGACAAGGTGTGCAGTCCTGCATGACCCACTTAGTGTTCTCCACCTTGTGTTCTTATTGCTAACACATCCTGTGAATTTGCTGCCCTAGGGAGCTGTTGGGTTATTGCTGAGGTTTACTCTGACAATGCTGAGCATAAGTTGTGAAAAATTTATAAAAGGAGCATATATAAAATTATAAAAGAAAAGTCTGAAAGCATTTTCCATTTGAATAAAATCTAGGACCTTTTTATTTCTTTTCATTTTGTATGAGAAAATGCATACTATGAAATTAAGACCAAAGGTGACATAAATATTCTGGGACGTTTGCCTCATTTTCTATTTGGTTGAGCTGGTCAATAAGCTATTTTCTAAGTTGGCTATGTAAAGAGCGTTGTGTGTGTTTTGGGAGTGAGGGCTTTCGTTTAATTTCTGTCTTGTGTTTATTGAGAGCATAGTACGTGTTCGGCAGAGGTGTTAAGAGTTCTGATGGATCATTCTACTTTCTGGGGGATTGACAGTGACTTTGGGAAATATTAGCAGCTCGAGTGTGTCTGAGCAGAGACAGTTGAGAGTGAGCTGGATCTTAGCAGGTAGAGACGTTTTGTGGATGGACACTCATTCCGAGGGCTCAGTGTCAGCAAAGGTCTGGAGGAGGGAAGGTGCCATGTGTGGTCAGTGATAGGTGCAGCAGGCCTGGAGTTTTGAGGGTGGGTGTGGGACTGAGGAGGCAGGGAGGGGATCTGAGCTGATTGGCTGGCAAAGGAGACTGTGTCCTGGATGACAATTTAAGAAGTTTATTCTGTAACAAAATGGGGAGAAATCGAAAGTTGTGAACAGAAAGTGAAATGATTCTGTTCCTTAGGAAAAGAAGTGGAAGCGGAAGCAGAATAAGATGTGATGTAGCAGCAGTGGAAAGAAGAGGGAAGAACAGAAAGAGGGAGTGGGGAGGAAGAGGAGGAGATGGAGGAGTCTCACCAGGTTTGCAGTTTCAATGGAAGTGTTTGCAATATCATATGAAACTCACTTTGGGGGTGAAAGACTCAGAAATACAAAGCAATAGAGAGTTTGCAGGCCTTTTCACTTCTTGCTTTGTCTTTGATCTGTCGAGTGGTTCAGATGGCTTATGCATGGCCAGAAAGACCAGGAAGGTCTGGTTCAGTCCCTGGTTGGGTTTCTGAAGGCTGAGTCATTCCATGCTTATCACCCAGGTTTGGGCAGAGAGGATATCGCCTTGGCCTGCCTCTGGTGCCCTAGACACTCCTCCACTGTGGTCCCATCCTGCACTGGTTGTTTAGGCTCTGGCCAGAAACCGACTTCAGTCTCCCAGAGATCGACGCCACTAAGGGTCATGGAGGTCTGGTGGGGCTCTCTGAGTCTGCGATTGCTAACCTTTGCTGTTTCACTTTTAGTAGCGGAACTGTTCTTTGAAACAAACAAAAAAATTCTTGGAAAAAGCCAGCTGTGTTAAACTGATAGATTTGGAGCTGCTGTGGTTGAAAGCAGAGATGAAGAGCTACGGGAGCCCCACTCCTCATACACTCCTCAGTGGTCTCGGAGCCCAGAGGGTTCCCCATTGAAGCCCAGTCTTGCTAGAATCAGTTTTGTGACCAGACGTGAGCTGGTTCCCAACTAAGTTCCCAGAGGATTTTAAATTAGGGAAGGCAGATGGTGTCTCTGTGAGGGTGACGGGATTGAGGGATGGAGAGCTGGTGGGGAGGTTTTAAGAGAAAAGATGGCGGAAGAATCATTTTCCATACTTGTAGTATTTTTTTTTTTGCTGCATACCATTTGAAAATACAGCAAAGATGCTAATGTGAAACTGTTATTTCACTTATCTGTTTCTCCTGTCAAACCTAGTGTGTCCATGTGGGAGTTCTATCACAATATTTTTCAGGAAATTTGTGTTTTTTCTAAATCCCCAGAAAAACCTGTTAGGAAATTGGGGAAGAGTAATTCCCCTATGAGAATTAAAGCTTAATGATCAACATAGAGCAGCTACTGATCAGAAGGAATCCACTGACATAAAACTGAGCAAGACCAGGAAACATTAACATGTAGATTCTGAGGCGGAGGCTGACATTTCCAGGAACCTGGTTAGGAGCATAGAGGAGAAACGTGTTACCAGCTAATCAGCCAGCCTTGCTAATAGCTGAGGCCATTGTAAGTATGTATTCGTGGGCCAGTCTGCTGTTTGTGGTGACTCATTCTCACAAACAAATACATACTAATAAGTTTATATGCATAATGTATTTTATATCAATCAAATGAGTAGTGATCCAAGAGATAATGAGTTTTAAAAGCAAAATAAGATCTTAAATTGGCCCTGGTTGGTGTGGCTCAGTGGATTGAGTACCGACCTGTGAATCAAAGCATCACTGGTTTGATTCCCAGTCAGGACACATACCTGGGTTGTGGGCCAGATCCCCGGTGGGCAACCACACATTGATGTTTCTCTCCCTCTCTTTCTCTCTCCCTTTCCTTCTCTCTAAAAATAAATAAATAAAATCTTTAAAAAAAAAGATCTTAAATTGGCAATTTAGACTTTGATTCTGCATAGTGCTATTAACTTTGTTAGGAGATCAGAATGTTGTCTAAATACTACTCAGTTATGTTTGCTGGTCTTTTCCAGTGTTTGAATATTTTCTATAGGCTACAGGTCTCTGTAAATCTGCTGAAAGTTAATATTTATTATTAGTTAAACAATTTGAGGTAAAAATTTGAGTAAAGAGGGTGAAGAATATTGAAAATATTTTAAGAATAGTTTATGATTTGGGGAATTCCATAGATTTTCAAGCAATTCCAATTTTGTATCCTGAATTTTGATTACTATCTGTCAGGAATTTGGGAATTCTATCCAGTCCAACCTCTGGCCTTGAGGTGTAATTGATCACTTAAATGATCATCTAAGTGATCTCAAATCATTGAGCTGCATCCCAATTTCACTTATGCTACCACAGGGACTTCTCAAATGTTTCTCTTTGAGACTAACTTGAAGCTTCACAAGTCATCACAGTTGACTTTAGAAATAATGATCTCTTAACCATTAAAAATGGAGGGCTCAGAGTTTTCCCTTAAAGAGTAGATGAATTCCTTCATACACCTTTCTAAAGATTTCATCTAAAATGAGCTCCCAGAGTCACTTGGGAAATGTATATATTTAGCTATGGTGTGTGCATGTATAATATGAATAATAAGGGTAGCTACCCTTCTCTCCATCTGAAGTAAGGAGCATAACAAATCTCTCTTCCTCTTTTTTAAATTTTTTAATGTGCTGATTCTTCCCTAGGAACAATGCAATCATTGGGTTGAGTTATCCTTATGATTTGATTGTAATGTACATGTCTGCAGTAGAATATTTGTCATATTTCATTGCTTTTGACTGGCTTTAAACCACAGCCCTATTAAAGGCTTTTTAATAAATAAATTTTAGTTTGATCACAAAGCATTTGTTTCCTGAAGTCTCATTTGTCCAGGAGGAGCATCACATGTTTATAGTTAACATTTCGGGATCAAACATTGGAAGGAAAGTGGATGATTGAATTACTGCACTAGTTATAACCAGTGGCAATAGAGCATTATCTCTAAACTTGACTATCACTGAGTACAGCCCTTAAAAATATATTACTTTTTCTGTCTATTTTATAGCTGGGCGAGAAGCTGTGTTGACTTCTGCTTCTGCCAGAAAAGGAAGGAAGAGATTTCTACGATCTAAATTGAAGTCGGGATTAGATGGAGAGGATAAGCTTAAAAATAAATAACTAGAATTCTGTATTTACATGACTTTTGACTTATCTGTCCAAGTGTCAGTCTGTCATGTGGTATGAGATTTAGGTTCCTTTAGATCCTTGTATTATGCAAAACCCAATAATTAAATTTTTGAATGATAATTGTCCTGATAAAAGTCAGTCAAAGAGGTTGTCTCAACATAAGGAATGATTTTAAGACAATTGAATGAAAAAAAGTTTTTCATAACCCTGCTTACTATTACAAAGCAATAAAATAACGGCACTCTTAATTGCTGTTTCTTCAAAGATATGCTAGGTGAATTCAACCTTTAAATGAATACGAACAGATCATTAACAATAATTATATTTCAAGTTATTAGGTACTAAGTATTATTAAGTATTTATTACAGCCTTAAATTTTTTTTTAATATTGTCTCATTGTCAGGACACTGAAATGGGGATTATTGGTGGGCACTGAGCCAAGGAGAACAGCAGGAGAAGTTTATATTCTCTGAAGAAGTTTAAATTCCTTTAGGCAAAGTCTATGGACATTCTTGGATCAAAGTAGATAAAGCTAAGAAAGAGCTAAGCATGAGAAAGAGCTAAGAAATACTTTCCCTGTAGTTTAGGAGGGGACTCTACTACATATTTCTGGACTTGGATGGATGCAGTAGACCAAATGGAGACAGCTGAGGGGCAGGGTTGGTGCTTTCCAGGACAAGGGTGACTGGGTCTTGCTTTGTAGGATGGGGAAAGAGGAAGGAGGAGGTGAACATCCTTTCTCTGTGTGTGCTCTATAGAACTTCCCATGCTCACATCAATTGGGTGGTTGGCAGGAGTGTTGATAGCATTGTTTTCAGGCTCTTGTGTCCCTAGAAAGTGGATATCCCCAGGGACCACTTTATGTCTCAAGAGGACCCAGACACCCAAACTTACAGGCTCTTCTCTCTCAATTCTGCTGCCACTGGATGAGTTCAGCTACAACATCAGATTGGGAGCTTAAGCAGGTGGCAAAAGGGGAAAGGGACTTAGAACTCCTTTCTCCCCTTATATGCCAGAAGGCACATTACAGGGCTCCCTTAGTGTAAGGAGGAGAATAGCAAGATGGTTAAAAAGATCAGCATGGAAATATTTTAATGATGTCAAATATGGTTTAAGTTAATGTTCTCCTATGGAGATTTCAGAAGTATAACTATTTTTCAATGAAATGAGCCTCATAGTTCTCATGTTTTTTTCCTCTGCCTGCTTGCATAATTCTTTCACTAGGAATTATGAAAACAGGAAGGAATTTTTTTGGTTAATATTTGTTAGGTGGTAGATATCCCTAAAACATGGGTCAGACATCTATGGCTTACTTTTACTACATGAACCAGACCCATCCTTTTGATCCCAAAACACAGAGTTGGCATTTTCCCCCTCAGTTAGAAATTATACAGACTAATCTAGAATTAAATATATGTATACAGTGTGTCAAGCTGACAATCCCAGTTTTATCTTTCAATGCCTCTAAAAGCCAAAAAAGTATTTGCTCATTGTATAAGTTATGGGAAAGGCAGAGTGACCATGACCAAGTGTCCCCAAAGTACAGTGGGTGACGTGGACCAAAGCTTTTATGATTTGCACTGATGGGCAGTTATGCTCTATATAGACACTCAGAGACCTCAGTACCTGCCCTATTTTTGGTCCACCATGATGTGGTGGCATTATCTTTGTCTACTAAATCAAAGCTCGGTCATAGACGTGTTCATATTCCAGCTAATGGGAAGGAGAAAAGACAGAAAAAAAATCCAAGGCAAGAAATTTTCTTCTATGCAAGTGAGGCATATCTTTCACTCATCACTTCTGTTGGCGAGTACATAGTCACATGAATCCCAAAGACACACCTGGCTGAAAAGGAGTCTGGGAAATGTGGCCCCTAGTATAGGAGTCTGTGTTCACAAAGAGAGAAGAGTAAGTCACACTCATTGAGACTTTGTTGTCATCATCCTAAGGTGGCTTTGGGAGAAAAAAGATTTGTTTTTCATATCAGCGATAACATTTCAATTACATTACATGTGATTGTCTTACTATAATTATTCTCTGAAGATCCGAGTGATCTTCTATTTTTCCAGCTTCTCTAAGGTATGTGAATTCAGCTACCTCTGATTAATGACTCACACATACATATACACACAACAAAAACCTCAAAAAAAACAAATTTGGAGGCCATGTTTGAGTTTGTTCTTCGCTAGGGAGGAATCTAGTAGAAAGAACCTTTGGGGTGTAGTCAGGAGTACAAATATTTAGATCCAGCCTTGTTATTAATTCAATAAGTGACCCTGAGTAGGTCACTTATCTGTTCCTTATCTATAAAATGAAGGGATTAGACTGGGTCATTTTTGGCTTTAAAGATTTCATTCAATCTTAAAAAAGATGTCATGTGGTTCCACACAATAATTCTTGGGCTTTTAGTCTGTTGACTGAAAAGACACAGAATAAGAGAACACTAGAATTAATTTAGTAACATTTAAAAATAAATGGTAGAACATCTATTATTTATTCAGTCTGCATTTAGTTTTGGGGATGCCGTGGTTCCAGAAGCAGATGTTTTTCTAGGTGTCTGGATTCTCTTCTCTTCTCTTCTCTTCTCTTCTCTTCTCTTCTCTTCTCTTCTCTTCTCTTCTCTTCTCTTCTCTTCTCTTCTCTTCTCTTTTCCTCTCCTCTCCTCTTCTCTCTTTCTTTCCTTGTTTCCTTTCTCTCTCTTTCTTTCTTTCTTTCTTTCTTTCTTTCTTTCTTTCTTTCTTTCTTTCTTTCTTTCTTTCTTTCTTTCTTTCTTTCTCTGGATACTTTAAAAGTCTTAGATTTTGAGATCGTCTTCGCAGTCAGCTCAGGTGTGATGCTAGAGAAAGAGTATGAAAAAACCCTGCAAAGGGCATGACTGATGTTCAGTCGGCTCTGCCCCTGGTCCTCTGAACTACAGATGGAATCTCATACATGGGAACTGCCTTGATTCCCAGCCTTTCAATGAGCCTGAGGATGTGGAATGCAGCTCTGCTGTCTAGTTCCATGGAAAATGTGGAGAGGATGAAGAAGAGATGCCATCATACTCAGTGTATGACTACTCTTCAGTTATCTTTTGTTCCATGAAGAGTTCACTGGTAAGATTTAAGTCTTTAATGACTTGTTTATAGCACAGTTAAACTGATCTCATTTTTTCCATTTGTATTTTTCTGAAATTATTTTTATTGATCTTAACAAAAGTTTGGTTCATTGTTCAGTTGGGCCCCCCTCTGTTTGACCTATATCAGATCTTACAGATAATAATTTTCACCTTTGTGAGCTTTCTTTTGTGGCAATTATTTTTTCCAGTTCTAATTTTATTGGTTGAATTTTGCAAATTCTATTCTGAGGAGGTGATTTAATTCTTCCATCATTTTAAATCTACACTATTCTTGTCATATGCCCTTTAACCATTTGTTGATTTTGTTTTCAATGTTTCTATAGACTGTTTTTGTCTTCAGTTTATTCATTTTTGGTGTCTTTAACAAGATGAGATCCTTTATTGAATATTTTGGTCCATTTTATCATTCAGCTTTATCCTTTGTCAACTTTATGGTATTTATTATGGATTGGGTAATTTCAGTACCCAAAGCAAAGATCTTTGTTAAGACAGAGGCACAGGGTTATGCTGCATGGTAGCAGTAACACTTCAGACACATAGTGTGGTCCAGAAACCAGAAGGGAAAGGTCTTTCTTTGCATAGTCTCACATGATCGAAATTTCTGTCTCAGACCAACAGACAAATATCCTGCTAAATGTGCTGCACATGAGCCATGCCCATGAAAATCAGGAACCATAAAGTGATGCACAGTATCCTATTTACCCTTCTTATAAAACAGGGAGCGGGAGGTATAGGGTTGGTGTGGTGAGGTCATGGCATTGACATACCTGTGAGCATTAAAGTGAGAGAAGTCAAGGAGTCCAAGACATACATCCTAGAGCTTAAATGGGGGCTGGCACAGATTATATTTTATTTATTTTTTAATTTAATTTTTTTAATTGTATTTTTCCCTTACCATTTATCCTCTCTATTCCCTCTTCTACCCTCTGTGACCTCCACCCATCCCCTCCCTCAGATTTTAAAATTGGGAATTTTAGAGGCAGAAACAGCAAGGGAAACCCTGAGAGGGCACGAGCTTACCTTACGCCCCAAGAAACACTTAGAGGAAGATTGTAGAAACAGAGGAGAGGACACAGAACGAACACCTAAGGAACTTCAACTTGACAGTTAGACGGAGGGGCCCAGAAAGGGACTGTGAGAACAGAGCCAGAGAGGTGGGAGGGAATTGGGAAAACGTGGTGTCACAGAGCAAAGGAGAAAGGACCACAGAAAAGGGGTAGCAGTCAACGTGTTGGAAGTTGTCAAGAAGTCAAGAAAGATGAGGATTGAGAAGTGTTTGGTGGATTTAACCTGAGAGCTTTAAAATTATTCATACCCCCAGGCACAGAAATTCTACTCTAGGAATATGTCCTCCTAAAAGAAACCAAGGAGGGGGTGAAAGGTTTATGTAACAATGTTTGTTATTGCTTTGTGTGTAATTGAAAAAAATTGAAAAATTAAATGCTTGATCTTGGAAGTTCTTTTAAATCATTTGATGTAGCAATTGAAATCCCGTTTTTGAAAACCATTTAATGGTATGTAAAATAAATATAAAAACACTAAAATATGAATGGTAGTATCTCTGAGTGTTGAGGTTGAAATGATCTTGCCTTTTCTCTTTTATGCTTTTCTGTGATTTCTAAAATTTTCCATAGTGAGCATATCTAACTTTATAGTAGAGGGAAAACATTATTTAGATAGTTTTTTTTTTCTTTTTAAGTGGCTAGGGGGTATACTTTCGCTGACCAGGCACAATAAGCTTTAATTAGGTTCTTTCTGGCAGGATAGAAACAGAAATCCAAGCCACAGAGAACCAAACTGAGTCAAATAAATGACTGTCAATTTATATAGTTCATCATTTCTGATGTTTAACTCCAAGCGAAGGACAGATGGAATCTTTGATGGCATTTCTGTCCTGCCAGACCTTCTCTGTTCCCCTCCTTTGTCTTCTCTCTATTTGAAGAGTGTTTGCGAATGTGCAGCAGGGTGACATGGGGCCAGCTTTCACAGCTTCACGCCCCGCCAGCTCTCCCTTGTAACTGAAATCTTTGCTTATTTACCACTGTTTCTCAACACAAACAAGAGCATTCTTTGGGAAGCCAAAATTCAGCAGTCTGAGCGAGCAAAATTATTACTGGTCAAAGTTGGTGTTCAAAAAGTACAACCAAAAGCTTTCCAGAATTGGGGCAGGCGAGTGGGAAATGAGAAATGTTCTCCTATATTGTTACAGCATAATGATGAATTGCTTTTGCTTTTCCAAAACCAGGCTGGAGCTCCTCTGTTCACCTCTATTATCTGCTACTGGTCTCCAAAGGCGTATTACCATATTAATTCATTGTGTTACACAATTTGGTCAACTGAATGAGCTTACCTTATGCCCTCTTAATGGCATTGGCTTTTAATGTTGGTTTCGTGGGACACATTTAACAAAACAGATGCGTCAAGGAAATGTATTTAAACTTAATTTGGTTTTAAAATGACTAGTGGTCTTTTTAATGAGCCAGGTATCAAAAAAAAAAAAAAAAAGAAAGAAAGAAAAGAAAAGGGAAAGGCATTGCAGGTGACACACTGTGATAAATGCAGAGTCCGAACACCAAAGTGTCCCCAGTACTCAGGGTGATCAGATGTGTTCTGGAAAGAAAGTCATGCACTACAAATGTGTCATTACTAGATCTGAAGCTTAATCCTTTTTTTCTTTTTTGTGGAAAGGATATGACACTGATTACTTAGAGGAGTTGGCCTGCATGTGAGTGAGACTGAGATTTAACTGCATGTCGTAAACACTGTCATCTCACTGACTTAGTGAGACAGCCTGCAGAGACAAGTGTGGCATGAGTGCCGAGCGCCTCCTGGCATTAGTCCATACCTGCACTTTGCGTCTCACAGTGTAGGAGAAATATGGGTTAGAGCCCCAATACTTAGGTTGGAATTCCCACGTCCTAACTTTTCTAGCTGAAATATGATGGGAGGCTCAATTCACCTATTTAGGTTTCAGTGTCCTTGTGTGTAAAATGGGACAACAGCGCTTCAATCTATAGTTGTAAAGTCTAGTAGTAATATTGGGACAGTGCCTGGGTAGAATTTAATGACGAACATCTATACCTCTCTTCAAGTAATCCACATACCACTGAGGCACATGTTCGGGTGCTCATTCTGTTCCCCAAAAGGGTCCAGAAGAAACTGTTACCTGAGGTTGCCTCTGGGAAGGGGGGCATGGCAATTATGGGACAAGAGAGGGAAGAAGAGTTAGCTTTTCACTTTACACCTTAAGTTCCTTTTGAATTTTATACTTGTGCATATATTACCTATTTAAAATAATAAGTTTAATTTAATTGTAAAAATTCTGACTCAAAAAATCCCCCAAACAAATGGTCTCTTCTACTAGGGATCTCTTCCTTCCTCTCAGAGCAGGCATAGTGGTATCTTGTTTTGGACCTGTAATTTCTTTCCATGAGATCTCTCTTGTACTGTTGAAACATTTAAAATTGTAAGTGCTAATTTTAAGGAGGGGTTCATGTAGTATAATCTAGATGGAGTTCAGCATGGATAGTGTCACTCATGCTGGACACCATGGAAGACAAGCGGGCAGTGGTGGGTGTGGGGAAGGTCTTCAACAGGAAGTGGCAGGGAGGGCAGCTACTACGCTTCCCCAGCACAGTTGGCACCTGGAGCTCCTTCCGAAGGCCCTATGGAGTTACAAGGCGGCTGAGGCTTTCATGTGGATGCAACAGAATTTCTTTTTGGGAAAAAACATTATTTTCATTCCTTTCCTGAACAAATGTTTGTAGTCAGGAAAATACCCAGGTAACCAGCATCAAGGATGGGAGATGGTGCTCTGAGGGCATGGATTGGAAGGAGATCACAATGAAATAGCTAACAGCTCTGCACAGAAAATAAATAGAAATTTGGAAATAGGAAAGGGTAGAGGAGGAACTAGGAGGAAAAAGAGGAATCCTGGATCCTGGTGCTGTTGTAGACTAAATCCTCAAGGGGAAAGTGGCCAGTGAGCAATACTTGGTACCAGGGTGACTGGGGGGACTCTTGAGAACAGGAATATCTGTTGCTATATTTTGAAGTGTTTTTGTTTCTGTGAATTTGCCATTTGTTTCCCAAGTGTTCAGTAAAATGTGTTGCCACATACCGAATGCCTTATGCCAGAAGGCTTTGGGGAAGTCCAGGAGAAGGCCTGGGCTTCAGTGCTTGACTGGTGAGGATGGGAGGCCCATGCAGCAGCAGGAGACTATGAAGGAGGGTCCAGGTGCAGCAGGAGCTCGTGGCCAAAGAGAGCATGAAGACAGCCTTGGAGAGCCCCAGAGAGCTGCGGAGAGTGTCAGACTCTGCAAGAGAGGTGATAGGAGACTTGTGACGATGTCATACAGATTTCAAAGGATAGGATGATCCCAGCTGCACAGCTTATAATGTGCAAGCTTCCAGGTGTAAAAGAAAAGAAAAGTTCAGTCATCTGGAAGCCTGTTTGAGATTTGCGGGCATTTATAAATAACCAAACCAGTGATTGCATTTTCCACTACCCATGACAACATCAAGCATTGTAGGGAAACAGCCCAGAATCATGTCACTGCCTCCAGCTAGACTTCACCCAGCAGAGAATTCCTTGACATTCTCCATCTCTAACATCTAGTAAACAAACCATTCAGGGGAATAAGAAGAAATTTGTTCAGAATTGGATCTTGCTATTGGCCTAGTGTTTCTTTCATAGACTACGACACCATGTTGAGATCCTTACTTACATTATTCTTTGCAGAGTAGACACTAGCATCTGCCTACACATTTTGCTAAATTTAATATTCGGACACTAAATGTAGTATAAAATAAAAAATCCATATAAAATTATGTTTTAAGCTCTTTCATTGCTTTCTCTATATTTCCCCAGAGTCTATTACAGGCCTTGATATAACTACAATCTGTAAATGCCAGCCCTACCCCCACTTTCAACAATGCCATTCATCTAAGAATCCCAAAGCGTTTTTTAATAACGGACTCATTAATCCTCATAACACTCCTTCATCTGACACATGTAACTCTCACCACATGATATGTTGGTACTTACTCTAGATTTAATTTAACAGATTTTCCCCCTGTTGTGGGTAGTCATTTACATTGACCTCATTTTAGTTGAGTTATCACTCAGATTTGAGCAAGTTTGAATGGCCTTATCTCAAAATGACATCTTCTGGCAGATAGAAGAAAACCATCTGAAGAAGTAATTATTATTTTTTTTTTAAAAAGAGGTTTTCAGCAACAAATAGCCCTGTAAATAAGCAACTGGATTTTAATCATGGCCTAAGAAAGTGAGACATTCTGTCATTTTATAAAAATATGAAACTGAATAAATTTTAGAATTCTTAGGAGGGAGATAACCAAGGCTTAGCTGTGACAGAAGCTTCTGGGGAGCAAGAGCTTAATCTCTTGCCTTATCAAAGAAGTTCATTTTTCACAGCTCCTCTTTTTAAACATGGCCTATTTGATCTCTGTATTTCCTGTGGTCAGAAATCAACCTAGTTTTCTAGAGTCAGAGGTCCAGACCAGGGAGGACTGAGGTCAGGCATCCAAGAAAATGTGGCTAGCACAATGGGCTTGGGAGTGGGCTATGCTATCTGTTGATTCAAACAAGCAGATAAGACAAGCCCATGGAGGAAAACCATATGAACCAGAGTTGCTGGGCAAATGGGAGAGTAGAGTCTGAGATTGACAAGGAGGTAGCACTTTGCTGGGGGAACTTTGGGCAAACGTTCATGCCCAGTGTCCTTTTGGGATGTTGTCCACCCCATGGTTATTCCTCCATCACTTTCAAAGGCATGGCCAGACATCTGAACCAGGCATCTCAAGCTGACTTCTCCCTGTGGCTTCATCTATCACCTCTATGTGGATTACTCCCATACCTATCACTTCAGCCTCTACCTCCTGGAGCAGTGAGTCTCAACCATATATGACCCAATGCCCTTTCATAATAGATGTTTTGTAATTTCCTTTTTATTATCATGAAATCATATATAATATAGATAACCTATGCACATAATTAAAAATAAAATGCCTCAACTATCCTATAAAAAATAAGGAAATTATTAGTACAATGTGTATTTCAGTATGCAAATCCCTGGGCACAATTATACCAGAAGACAAAATGAAGTGTTAGATGCTTCACTTCTATTTTAGGAAGTAATAATGATACAAATAGTACAGGGATGACACACTACAAAGCCAGGAAATAACAGGTGTACTGTGCCAGCAACTCTAATATCATAACTAGTGTTGCCATTATGGGTGTGGCTTTGTGAAACAGTCAACAGTTCTTGGTTAAGTTTTAAACTAAGCAACATACAATCTACCATTGACTTACGTGGCAGTTGCGTTCCAGGAAGTTGGTGTATGGTCAGGGATACAAAAGCATTTTGCATTTATATACAAAATAAAGTTAGGTTCTGGGCTTAGATAATTGAATTTTTTCCTACATCAGTGGTTCTCACACTTTTTTTGTCTCAGAGTCCCTTTATACTCTTAAAAATTATTGAGGACCTCAAGAACATTTGTTCATGTGGGTTATTTGATATTGATATTTACTGCATTAGAAGTTAAAATGGGACTTCCGGCCAAGATGGAGGCATAGGTAGACACACTGTGCCTCCTCACACAACCAAAAGAAGGACAACAACAAATTCAAAAACAAAAACAACCAGAGCTGACAGAAAATCAAACTGTGTGGAAATCCGACAACCAAGGAGTTAAAGAAGAAACATTCATCCAGACCTGTAGGAGGGGTGGTGATGGGCAGCTGGGCAGAAAGGACTCATAGCAAGGCAGCAGTTGGATTACCTGGTCAGGCAAGGTTTGTGGACTGGTGGTCCCACATTCATGTGTAGATAAACCAGGAGGAACAACTGGGGAGCGAGACAGATTGTGCAACCCAGGGTCCCAGCATGGGGAAATAAAGCCTCAAAGCCTCTGACTGAAAACATCTGTTGAGATTGAGGTGGCGGGAGAAACTCTCAGCCTCACAGGAGAGTTCGTTAGAGAGACCCACAGGGTCCTAGAATGTACGCAAACCCACCCACCCGGGAATAAGCACCAGAAGGGCTCAATTTGATTGTGAGAAGTGGGGGAAGTGACTGAAAGCCAGCAGAGAATGGAGCCAGCAGCATTGTTTCCTCTCAGACTCCTCCCCCACATACAGCATCACAACACAGTGATGTGGGTTGCTCTGCCCTTGTGAACACCAGAGGCTCCACTTCTTACTACGTAACAGGCATGCCGAGACAAAAAAAAAAAAAAAAAAAAAAAAAAAAGGCCCAAATGAAAGAACAGATCAAAGCTCCAGAAAAAAAAAAATACAACTAAGCAACAAAGAGATAGCCAACCTATCAGATGCACAGTTCAAAACACTGGTAATCTGGTTGCTCATAGAATTGGTTGAATATGGTTGCAAATTAGATGAAAAAAATGAAGGTTATGCTAAGTGAAATAAATGAAAATGTACAGGGAACCAACAGTGACAGGAGGGAAACTGGGACTCAATGATGTGGACCAGAAGGAAGAAAGAAACATTCAACCAGAACAGAATGAAGAAACAAGAATTAAAAAAAATGTGGAGAGGCTTAGGAACCTCCAGGGCATCTTTTTAACATTCGAATCATAGGAGTGACAAAAGAAGAAGAGGAAGAGCAAGAAATTGAAAACTTATTTGAACAAATAATGAAGGAGAACTTCCTCAATCTGGCAAAGGAAATAGACTTCCAGGAAGTCCAGGAAGCTCAGAGAATACTGAAGAAGTTGGACTCAAGGAGGAACACACCAAGGCACATCATAATTACATTAGCAAAGGTTAAAGATAAGGCAAGAATCTTAAAAGCAGCTAGAGAAAAGGAGACGGTTACCTACAAAGGAGTGCCCATCAGACTGTCAGCTGATTTCTCAAAAGAAACTTTGCAGGCAAGAAGGGGCTGGAAAGAAGTATTCAAAGTCATGAAAGGCAAGGACCTACATCCAAGATTACTCTACCCATCAAAACTCTCATTGAGAAAGAAAGGGCAGATAAAGTGCTTCCCAGGTAAGGTCAAGTTCAAGGAGTTCATCATCACCAAGCCCTTATTATATGAAATGTTAAAGGGACTTATCTAACAAAAAGAGAAAGATAAAAAATATGAACAGTAAAATGAAAAAGTCACAACTATCAACAACCGAACCTAAAAAAACCCACAAAAAACAAACTAAGCAAACAACTAGAACAGGAACAGAATCACAGTAATGGAGATCACATGGAGAAGAGGGGGAAAGAAAAGGGGAAGAAGGAGGGGGAGAAAACGGGAAAAGGTACAGAGAATAAGTAGCATAAATGGTAGGTAGAAGATAGGGGGAGGTTAAGAATAGTGTAGGAAATATAGAAGCCAAAGAACATATATATGACCCATGGTTATGAACTAAAGGGGCAGAATGCAGATGGGAGGGGGTGTGCAGGGCAGAGGGGAATAAAGGGGGAAAAATGAGACAACTGTAA
>VMDR010009954.1:0-32013 GCA_007922815.1 Macrotus californicus | reverse complement strand
CTGGACTATCTGTTTTGTTACATTGATCCTTTGTCTACACTGTGCCAATCCCACAGTGGTTTTACTGAATCTTATTATAGTAAGTTTTGAAATGGGATGGCCTAAGTTCTCCTATGTCATTCTTTAAAAATTTTGTTTTGATAATCTAAGTCTTTTATGTTGATTCTCTAGATAAATTTGGGGGACCATGAAATGCACTGGTCCGAGCATGAATACATGCATTCCAGAGAAGCAATCAAATAAGAGAATAGCCTATTTGAATATCAGCTGGGTGGTAGGTTGGAAACAAAATCTAGTGTTAGAGTGCTACATCAACAGTCAATTTATAGTGCCATGTCCTCAAAATCTAGAACACTCAGGTTAAAAAAGTAGACTGGATGCAGGATTAACCCCTCTCAACAGCATTTCCAGTGACCAATTTGCAGAATTTATGCTTTCAACCTTAAGATATGTAGATCTAGAGGTCCTAATTCTAAGAGGTGACTCCTTGTATCAGGGAACAGAAAACAGACAAGGAATATAGCATTTATCCATCAGCCCTCTGTTAGTTGGGGATTGTTCAAGAAGGTGTTAACTTTCCTGCACCTATGGGTTTTACATGTGTGGGGGGCCTAGCAGACTTCCCTTGGAATCTCATTCCACAGCTCAAGTTTTCTACTGGATTCAAGGTTTCTACTGACCTTCAAGCTGTGACTATTGCCAGGTTACTTTAGAATCTTCGTGCCATTGGACCCACAAACAAAGAAATGAGCTCTTGATTACCTTGGAGAGCTAGGTAGGAGTGGTGTTACACAGGAAGATGGAAAAGAGAACATCTAAAACTCAAAGCATTAATTGGAACATTTCTTGGTGCTTTTATGCACAGTAATAATGGAAAATGGGCAGAGGCAGTAATTACCATGCAATAATGACAAAGCTATTGAGAGTTTAGATTACCTCAAGGATGAAGGTTTATGTTACCCCACAGATGAGCTGCCAGATTAGCTGAATTTATGGCTTAGTCTGAGAAATTTAGAATAGGTGACAAAGACAACCGATGATGAGTATCAATTAAGGTCTTATGACCGGTACAGCAAGATAGGGGGGCACTTGCATCTTGTTTCAGAAACTCCTCTCTTACTAGGTCTTGCAAAGGCCAAAACCTGGAAGACTCAGTTAAGAATTGGACTTAATGAAAAGCAGGAACACTGCAAGGAATAAACTGTGTCAGATAACTCTTGTTCACTAACATATTTTCTTGGCCTCACTTCTGATTCTAGCCAGTTATAGCCAATTAGTTCTACGTAGGCTTCAATTTATCTGGAACTGACAGCATCTTGTCTCAAGCATGCACCAAAAATATTCCAAGCCTTCTTTGACACTGCACCATGGAATGCTATTGGGAGCCTATTCAGGGGAGATTTGGGCATAGACGGAAATGTAAGGGAGTTGAACTCATGACCACTGGGAAACCCAACATCAGTGGGGGGATGGAAGATGATGGTACACACTTCTTTTCAGTCCTTAGGTAGAAATTGCTTTGAGACACAGCAGCGTTTGGTTTGCACTCCTCAGTTTCAATCTCTATGATCACTTACCCCTGCTCCCTGGGACCAAGTCTCAGTGAACTACTTATACCCAAGTCTTTGATACAAATTCCACTTTCAATATTAAAAAAGCATGTTTTTTCCCTATTGCTTCATTCTAAACATCTTTCTCTTTCTGTTGATATCTTGGCTTCAGCCAAAATCCCTGCCCAGAGTATCGCATCTATTCCTACTAGGCTTATGAAAGTATATTCTCCAAATGGAGATATTTCCTTCCCTAAATAGCTTTCAAGTGCCTCCTTTTCTTTATTTATAGCTGATTTCCTTTAACCTATAAATGGGCTCAATTTACTCCTATCTAAAACACCCATATATATAGATATACCTACTCACATGTATTCTAAGACAAAATAAAAGTCACAAAGATCACAAAAACTATTTCCTTGACTTTATATCTTTCTTCTTAAAATAATAGCTGACATTTATTGAGTGCTTACCATATGCTGGGTGCTATTCTAGCAAATTACATGCAATATCTCATTTTATTTTCACAAAACTCTAAGTGATACTACTATTATTCCCAAATGTACAGAGAAAAAGCTGTAGTTCTTTGATGTTACGTAGCTTGCTGAAGGTCATACCTTCAATACTAGGACAAGTATTCAAATCCAGGTCTCTCTGTCTCTGAAGTATGCGTACCAGGTTTGCCTCAGTGATCACAGTTAGTGTTTTCAACTCTTCCCTTCTCATTCTCCTCAATTCACTACAATGACTTCCCATCAAAACAGCCTTTGCTGGAGTCACAAATATTGTCATAATATGCTAAATAGAAATGGTACTATTCACTCTTACTCACAAGTCTGCAGTGTTTGATAAAGTGTAATCCCTCATCTCCATAATTTTTCCTGATCGGTGACCCTTACTATTTGTTCACAGTCTTTTTCATAGGTTTTTCCTTTTTTCCAAAGCTTAAATATTGTGCGTATAAGCTTCAGTTCTCAATTTTCTTTTTGTTTTATAATGTCTCTTAAAGTGGCTATAACTTCTTCCTCTCATTGATCTCTTGACCAATATTTATAAGATGCAAAATTTTACCTGAATATTCCATAGATAATTTATATAAAATTTAAATAATCATGTTCCCTAAAGTAATTTTTTTTTCTCTTCTAACTCAGTCATCTACTTACCAAAAGTAGAAGCCTTGAATCTTCATTGAGGTATGTAGAAAAGTTTATTCAGACTGTTTTTGTTGTCACATATTACCAACTTTAGGGAATAAGGCAAGGAGTCCACAGAGAAATCTCAGCTCAGAGACTTAATTGCAAGAGCTTGAATATAAGTAAGAGATAGGAGTGACTTCACTGGGCATGACGATGTTTTAGACTTCATTTTCAGAGACGGAAATTGGAGATTGAGAAAAAAATCTATTCAAGGAGAAAGGGCTTTTGGTTAGCTACCTTCTGATGCTTGCTGCTATTGAAATTCTTACTAAAAAGCGGTGTTGTTTATTAAAATGATTTCTTATGATCCTTATCTACCTAAAAGCTTTGAACTATCGACATTTGTGAAAAGTCTATGCCAACTGGCCTCCATCCTGGGACTAGCATTAATAGAGTAGGCAGCCATGTTTATTTGTAAGCTGATTATGAAACTTGTTATCATTTTAACTTCTCTTGATTTATTAACCTCACTTAGATTTCTAGAGCTTTAGATTCTTCGCTACTAATTAGAACGAAGCACTGCTGTCCTACCAAGAATAGAAACCCTTCCTTCTGTTCCATGTGGCAGTTTTTCAAGACCAGGTTGTTTGTTTGTTTGTTTGTTTGTCTTTGACACCTGTATCTTGTGGACAGTTTTACTTTTGCCTAAGGAGAAAAACATACCTATAGACTTATGAGTAGAATCAGATGAAACCAGTTATTCTAGATGGCAGAACTGAGGTCCATATCCTGCAACTGACCTCTCTGAGGGGCACATCAGACCACCCAGAAGCACACAGACCCTGTGATTAGGCCCCTGTGGGCCTGTGTGTTGAGATCCCAGTAAAGACTTTGTGTTGACCTACATATTTTTCATTTTATGTCTACTACAAATGACGTTACACTTACCTTATTATTAACATATTTAGTGTTAATATTCTTTTCAAAGAATAAAACTAGGAACCTCATTGATTTAATGGTGTGCTAGCACTTGCTTATTTTATTGTTTCTTTGTATATGTATATAACCTCAGTGATTGCCCTTATGACTGAGGCTAAGAGTATCAGATTGTTTTCCAATTCATAGCTTCATGTAGCCAGTACCAAGAATTTTGGTTCTTATTTTGCTTTCTATACTCTTTCCATACTGCATTGCTATTTTCAAATGTCACTGTCATAGGCAAGTCACTGGCTTTTAAATATTTTCTCTGCTCATAAAATTTAAAACAAAACAGCTTTGATGGCCCATATTTTTTTAATACAGACCAGAAATATCTTTAAGCAAAGATTATTCAATCTGACTGAATTTTTTTAAAAAAGGATTTAAGTTATATAACTTACCTGGTGACAACAGGAAAACACTGTGTGCTTTCGTTGTGGAAGAAAAAGTCTCACTTTATATCTGTTTGGTAAATATTTAAAAATGCAGTGCCCATACACACCATTTGGTTCTTCAGTTGCTTTTCTTCCACACCGACAAAGCACCTAGTGCTACTTACTGGCCTCTCTGAGGGCGCCTCATGATTCAGGCCCTTCTGGCTGCGGCACATCAAAAGACACCCATGTATTCTTTGGGGTTTTTATTTGCAAAAATGTCAAGAATTCAATTTAGTTTTGATTTTGATGTACATTAATCATCACAACCTTTGATGCATCAATTAACTGGGGAAAGTTACGAGGGCATGCATCTCTTCACTGAACGTGTCATGAAGACCTTTTAGTTTTGTTTTTTTTAAGTATACTTTGCCGTTTTCACACTTTTAAAGGGCTCTTTATTTGGCTTTTCTTTTTGGAAGCTCGCTATATATGAAAACAAGTTTAGTGGGTGGTACCTGAAAGCGTGTGCTTTCTATCCGGAATGGTTGGGATGGTTCTAGTGAGGCCAGGCCATAGCAGGTGCTTTCACGGCCAGCTCAAAGCTACACGCAGGGTGAGGGCAGTAGGTTACAGTTGTTTGCATGGTAGACAGTACAGTGACGCATAAGTGACAATATGAGAATAAACTCTGTGTTTTGCATGCTCACAACTGCAAACCTACTTTTGTCCCATCCTCAATATAAATATATATATTTATATGTATGTATATATGTATATATACATGCATGTGTATATATATGTTATATATAGTATATATATGTATATATACACCTTATACTTTTTCTAATTTTTAAATATTTAATATTCATATACTGGAACAACTTTAGAAAGCATTTAGCCCAGTGCATTTTACAGATGAGCCAAAATGGGCAGAGTTAAGTTAGATATCTTGTCTAATACTAGACAGTTAATAACATTTGACAGAAAAACTCAGCTCCTTTTAGATTCTCTAAAATATCACACTACCTTTGTCACTTTGAAACAGGTATTTTCATTAGAGATTAGAATTCTTTCTTGTCTAACTTCGTGAGATAGGTAATTGAGCTTCCACTTTGCTTTCCACAGAGTTGTGAGCGCCTTAGAAGCAAGGCTATTCCTATTGCCTAGGACGTCTGCACACATTCAGCAAGGTGTTCTACCTTTAGCCTAACTAGCAAGAATGAGATAATTCCCAATTGTGAGCAAAAGGTGGAGCTGCTCCTGCCCCACAAAAAGGAACGCACATCCTTTTAATTTTATACCACTGCTTTGGCCTAAAACCTTTAGCATAGAAAAGTGATGTGGTTATTTGGCTTTCCTCCCTCAAATTCATCAATAGGACGTAAATCACTTCTGAATATGTCTTGCTTCTTCCCATTTTTTAACTATTGGAGCCAACTTTCCACTTAATCTATTATTCCTGGCCCCTAGACATAGTAATTAACCTTACAGATGGAACTTAGTCAAATATGCACTCTGCAAACAGCATTACGTTAGAAAAACTTTAATTGTGTTCAGCAACATTTCTTAATTTAATCTGAAAGGTTAGAGTATCTTTCATATTAATCAATAACCGTTTAATTTCTGGATGAAGGCTGAAATGATTTTCTCTGACTTACTAGCTGGCATAGGCTATGCTTCAGGCCATTCACTCACCTCACAAACGTCTTTGCTCGAAGTCCTCTTTGCTCTGAGAATGGGGCACCATTTAGGAAATGGGCCATTTTATTCAACGATAAGTTGTAAGGCAAACTCAACAACAGTTTCTCTCTTTGAGGAGTACTAGGTCTAAAGTAGTGAGCCTTTGTTATATGCAGTACTTGGAAGGAGAGGATCTAGAGCTCTGGGATTAATCATCTCTCTCCCTCTTCACTGAAGAGCCAGTAAGAGATTTTACAATGTTATAAGACTTTAGATTGTTGTCATGAGATTTCAACGTCCAAATGTCTTTTTTCCTGTTTACAACATAACTTCTCAAAAAAGAAGACATTTTTACATTATTTAGCATTACTGTTCACAGACAGTGTTAATGATGAGCATTATGATAATAAATCACGGCAATAATTTGAGAAAGTTTTCACCTTGTCCTGACACCTTTTCTCTCATCTTACCAGTCTGCTGTATCACCTTTCTAAGACTATGAAATTTGTTCTCATCAGTAGTAGAAAGAGAGAGGAACGTCAAGGTCTAATTTTCAATGACTTTGAGGTGCCAAAGCCTGGAAGTTCCACAGTTATGAAGTTAGGATTATTAAAATGTTTCTTTTCCCCCCCAAAAGATACTAAATCTTTTATTTTGCTACCTGAGAAAAAAATTAAAGATGTGAGAAACAATTAAATACTGAAGGAAAAATGTACTAGGCTTTCCCAATTTTACTTCCTATTTTATAATTATGGCATATAACAGAGAATTACTGTAAAGGAAATAGAAGGTGCTAACTAGAATTTATTTTTCTGATTTAAATTGGACTTACACCAACAGGTAGAATACTGGTGATACAATGCTAACCCTCTTGCTCTTAGTTGCTATGTGTTTCTGTGCATAGTGTACTTTATTTTTATTGAATTTATTGAGGTAATGTTGGCTAATTAAATTATATAGGTTTCAGATGTACAATTCTGTAATACATCATCTATATAATGTACTGTGTGTTTACCAAGGCAACTCTCCTTCCATCACCACTTATTCCCCTGAAGTTTACCCTCTTCTACCCACCGCCAACCCCCTTCCCTCCGGTTATCACCATACCGTTGTCTATCTATGAGTTCTTGTTTTACTTTACTGCTTAATTCCTTTACCTTTTTTTAAAAATTATATTTTATTGATTATGCTATTATACTTGTACCAATTTTTCCCCATTTGCCCCATGTACCCAGCACCTCCCACTCCTCAGGCAATCCCATATCATCGTTCATGACCACAGGTCATGGGTAAGTTCTTTGGCTACTCCATTTCCTACACTACTTTACATCCCCATGGCTATTCTGTAACTACCTATTTGTACTTCTTAATTCCCTCACCTCTTCATCCATTCCCCCATGACCCTCTCTCATCTGGCAAACATCAAAACACTTTCTGTATCCATGATTCTGTCTGTTCTTGTTTGCTTAGTTTCTTTTTTTAGATTGAATTCTTGATAGTTATTTATTTATTGCCATTTTATTGCTCATAGTTTAGATCTTTTTCTTTTTCTTCAATAAGTCCCTTTAACATTTCATATAATAATAGTTTGGTGATGATGAATTCTTTTAGATTTTTCTTGCCTGGGAAGCTCTTTATCTGCCCTCCGATTCTAAATGATAGCTTTGCTGGGTAGAGCAATCTTGGCTGTGGGTCCTTGCATTTCATGATTTTGAATATTTCTTGCCAGTTCCTTCTAGCTTGCAAAGTTTTTTTTGAGAAATCAGCTGACAGTCCTATGGGAACTCCTTTGCAGGTAATTATCTGCTTTTCTCTGGCTGCTTTTAAGATTCTCTCTTTATCTTTAACCTTTGACATTTTGATTATGATGTGTCTTAGAGTGGACCTCTTTGCATCCATCTTATTTGGGACTCTCTGTGTTTCCTGGACTTGTATGTCTATTTCCTTCACCAAATTAGGGGAATTTTCCTTCATTATTTTTTCAAGTAGATTTCCAATATCTTGCTCTTTCTCTTCTCTTTCTGGCACCCCTATGATGCAAATGTTGGACCTCTTGAAGTTTTCCCAGAGCTGCATATACTATCCTTGATTTTTTGGATTCTTTTTTCTTCTTCTTGTTCTGATTGGTTGTTTTTTCCTCCCTTATGATCCAAAGCATTGATTTGATTCTCGACTTCATCCACTTTACCACTTTTTCCCTGTAAATTGTTCTTTATTTCAATTAGTGTATCCTTAGTTTCTAACTGGATATTTTTTATGTTGTTGAGGTCCTCACTAAGTTCCTTGAGGATTCTTATAACCAGTGTGTTGAACTCTGCATCTGATAATCACTTATCTCCATTTTATCTCCTTTTTCTGGAGTTTTGTTTTGTTCTTTCATTTGGGCCATGTTTCTTTGTCTCCTCGTTTTGGCAGCCTCCCTGTGTTTGTTTCTATGTATTAGGTAGAGCTGCTATGACTCCCTGTCTTGATAGTGTGGCCTAATGTAGTAGGTGTCCTGTAGGGTCCAGTGGCACAACCTCCCCTATCATACAAGCTGGGTATTTGAGGTGCACCCTTGGTGTGAGCTGAACACACCCTCCTCTTGTAGTTGAGCCTTGGTTGCTTTTGGCAGGTCAATGGGAGAGATTTACCCAGGCCAGTCAGCTTCAAGGACTGGTTGTGACTACTGACCACCAATATCTGCCCTCTGTGGAAGATCAGCTGTGCAGGGCCAGGGTGGTAGTGCTCCAACGTGGTTTGTAGCTGCCTACTGGGGACACAGGCTCTGGGGTTTCTTGGGTGGTGCAGGCCAAGGTCAGCTCCCACCTGTGTTTTGCCCAGGGCCTCCCTGCCTGAACTATAAAACAATCTGAGATGACTGCTACTTATGCTGGGCTTGGAGATTCACAGGCAAAGCCAATCTGTGATTCTAGCCTGGTTGCTGCTAGTGCCAGGCCTGAGGCCACTTAGCAAGAGGTATGGGGGCTGGGGTTCACTGAGTCTGACTGTTGTTTATTTGAGAGAATTTAAGAAGTTGTTCAGCATGAGCCAAGACCAGCCATTCATGTGGAAAAGCAGCTTGGGTGGGCCCATAAGATGGGTGGGACAGAGTCTCTGGGGATCTCCAGGTCAAAGCAAATAGTATTAGCCAGGTTGATAGAGTCTCAAATATGGCACCAGCCTGCCACCTCTGTGGCTCTGTGGGGGGAGAGTTCAAAAAAGGGACAATGACCTCTGCCCAACTTTGTTTCCCCCCGCCCTCACCTTGATGCCAGACACTTCAGATTCTCCCTGATTATCACTGGTGTCTTTCAAGCTGCTGCCATGTTACTGGAGCTCAGAGGGAGTGAGTCCATGTGTTGGTTCTTTAGGAGGAACTGCTTGGAACTCCAGAAGTTTCTCCTACTGATTCAATCCTCACAAATTTTTGCAGTTAGAAGTTATGGGGACTTGTCTTCTTGGCACTGGAACCCTGGGCTGGGGCCCTAGTGTGGGGCTGGGACTCTTCACTCTTGAGATATCCCTCCTGAGTTTTTACCCACCACATGTGGATGTGGGATCAGCCCATGCCATGTTCTGCTCCTTCTACCAGTTTGGATGGATGTGGTTTCTTTAATTCTGTAGTTGTCAGATTTCCATTCAATTTGATTTTTGATGGTTCTGAGTGATGGTTGTTCTATATTTTAGTTGTAATTTTGGTGTGATTGTGCGAGGAGCCAAGCCATGTTTACCTATGCTGCCATCTTGACCAGAAGTCCTTCACCTTTTTCACCCAGCCCCTCCAAACCTCTCTCCTTTGACAGCTGTCAGTCTATTCTTTATATCTATGGGCCTCTTTCTGTTTTGTTTGTCAGTCTGTTTGGTTCACTAGATTTCACATAAAATGTTTCTTCTCACCATATTTGGGAAGCACATGGTACCATATGCTCCAGCTGAAATTTTCTGATAAAAAACAAAAACACTAGTGAATGCTTTAATCATTGCATTTGGCAGCAAACATGAAGGGCTTTGGACATCTAATTTTACAGATGAGGCGTTAGATTAAGTGACATTCCAGAGGTCACATAATTAATTAGTGGCAAATTTGGCACTAGAACCTTACTACGTCAGAACTCTTTCCACTAGAATCTTACATTTATTGAATATTTAGAGCATTTATTTTAAGGGAAAAATGGCTTAAAATCTGATCAAAGACTTGCCAAATGTTCCATTATACTCAAGCTTTTAAAAGTTGCTCTTCTTCTGGCCTCTGCTCCTTGCCTAGTTTCTCATCTCCTAGTGAGATCTCACACAAACACTGCAGACTGCAGTGAGACTCTGCCTGGATTTCCTGTCATGTTTGCAGACGTTCCAACCCACCTGTCTTACAAAATAAGGACCAAAATATTCTCAACTATGTATTCCAAACATACTGTTAGCCACTGATGTCTGCTAATTTCTCTCGAAGAACTCCAACACCTGTGCCTTGCCTTCCAAGGCCTTATCATTTCTCTCCTGGATCATCAGAAAGTTCCCACTACCCACCCCTGGCTCTTCCCATCACATACTTATCTTCCCAAATCTACCTTCCACTCTCCCCAAAGTTGGTTCTTTCTAAAAACAAGTCTGATCAAGATTATTTCTGTACTGAAAAAACTGTATGACTCTGCAATGCCTTCACCTTCTAGCTTACCCACCACCCAGGGTAGAATTGCTCCCTGGCAGACCCATGTTATGGTTGGGTAGCCCAGATTCCCACCTTCTCTGCATAAGCCATAAACTGTCATAACCTTGGGCTCGGCATGTGACTTCCTTTTCTTGGAACACCCCCTCTTCCATTTATTGCTTCCAACACTCTTATTCCCTCTCAAAACACAGCTAAAACATTAGATCCCTATGTAACATTTCCTGAGACCTTTGCCAGTAGTGTTCCTATCTCATGCTATTCATACATTTCTTATGACATTTATGGAATTATAGATTGCAGTTCTATACCTCTCTTATACTATTCTATTCAAAAATTCTTATGGCCTAGTGAATAAAAGGCAACAGAGGCAAGTGGACTTGAGTCTGATCCTTACTCATCAGTCACAACAATGTGACCTTGATATAAACCTGTTTAATTTTCTGAAGGTTGAAAATAATACCCACATGCAGGTCTGATATAAAGAACAGCAATTAGATATGCAAAGTGCCTCACATTGCATCAGAACCATTCATCAATTAGTAAATATACATTTCTATATTCCCAACCTGTAATGAAGTGCCAAGGATATTTGCTGAAATGAAAACAACATATGTATTTATACCTTTACAAACTTCATCATGTAAAAAATATATCTTTTTATTTATTTTTCTTAAACTTATTCAGGTGACAATGGTTAATAAGATTGTATAGGTTTCAAGAGTACATTTCTATGATGCATTATCTGTATATTGCATAGTGTGCCCACTACCCAAAGCCAAATCATCTTTCATTACCATATATTTGATCACCTTTACCCTTTACTGCACCTCCACCCCCCTTCCCTCTGGTAACCACCATACTGTTGTCTGTGTCAATGAGTTTTTGCTTGTTTGTTTTTCTCATTTGTTCACTTGTTCCTTTCAACTTTACATCCCACATACAAGTGAAATTATATGACTCTCAACTTTTTCTGTCTGACTTATTTTGGTTAGCATGATATTCTCAAGGTCCATCCATGTTGTTGTAAATGGCAGTGTTCCATCTTTTCTAATGTCTGAGTGGTGTTCCATAGTGTATATATGTACCACATCTTCTTTATCCAGTCCTCTATCAAAGGACACTTTTGCTGTTTCCATGTCTTGGCCACTATGAATAATGCTGCAATGAACTAGGAGTGCATGTATGCTTGTGAATAACTGTTTTCAAATTTTTCACATAGATACCCAGAAGAGGGGTTGCTGGGTCATATGGTAACTCTATTCTTAATGTTTTGAGAACCCTCCATACTATTTTCCATAGTGGCTATACCAGTCTACATTCCCACCAGCAGTGAGTGAGGGTGCTTCTCTTCCACAATCTCTCCAACATTTGTTATTACTTGCCTTATTGAAAATAGCTGTTCTAACAGGTGTGAGGTGGTATCTTATGAGAGCCCAGAAATAAACCCACATGTATGTGGACAAATATGTTTTGACGAAGGAGCCAAAAACAAACAATGGAAAAAAGAAAGCCTCTTCAATAAAAGTGCTAGGAAAATTGGAAAGCCATATTCAAAAGAATGAAAATAAACTACAATTTATCCCATATACAAACATTAACTCAAAATGGATCAAACATCTAAATGTAAGATCTGAAACATTAAAGTACATGGAAGAAAATATAGGAACTACACTTACGGGTCTTGGTCTTAGAGAAGATTTTATGAATTTGACCCCAAAGGCAAGGGAAGTAAAGGCAAAAGTAAATGAACGGGACTGTATCAAACTAAAAAGCTTCTGCACAGCAAAAGAAAACAACAATAACAACAAAAAGAGCCAACCGACTGAATGGGAGAATATATTTACAAACAACAGCTCTGACAAATGGCTAATATTCAAAATATGTAAAGAACTCGTACAACTCAACACCAAACAAACAATCCAATTAAAAAATGGGTAGATGACCTGAACAGACACTTCTCCCAAGAAAACATACAAATGGCCAACAGATATATAAAACGATACTCAACTTCACTAGCTATTAGGGAAATGCAAATTAAAAAAATATCTCCTTTTGTTTCTCTAAACCTGGCTCAGCTCTCAAGTTTCAGTTTTAGCTGAGGGTGACCATTGGCCAATCCAAGATAACTACGTCACTTTTCTTATGAGAAGCAGTATTTTGGAACCTACTCAGTCAGTTTAGGATTCCCTCCCTGATCTGCTTTTCTTCCCCTTAAGGCAGAATAGGAAGATTTATGTACTTACCGGGTGTCTGAGGGATGCTGAATCTCATGCCATCTGTGCTCCTGTTGGCCTTTGGCTGAGGTATAGCACGTCTCACCTGGTCTTGGACAGGAGTGTCTGGCCCTGTTATTTTCCCCACTGATATCCTGAGGTGAGATCAGTGGAAACACTGAGTATGCTTAAGGAGCTCTCAGAATGGAAAGAATCTTGGTCTGACTTCCCAGGCTGTATTTTCTAGAGAAGGCTGCAAACAGTGTCCCATTTCCACATGAAGCGTGAGGCTGGAAATCTGAGATCAGGGTGTCAGCAAGATGGACTCCTTTGGAGGGCCGTGAGGGAGGGATTGTTCCAGGCCTCTCCTTGGCTTGTAATAGCCATTTTCTCTTTGTGTTTCTTCATATTTGTTCCCTCTATGTGTCTGTTTCTGCATCCAAATTTCCACTTTGTATGAAGACAACAGTCATATTGGATAATGTCCATCCTAATGACCTCCTTTTAACTTGATTTCCTTTGTAAGGACCCTATCTACAAGCAAGGTCACATTGGGAGGGACTGTAGGTTCAGATTCCAACATATCTTTTTTTTGTGGGGGGGCACAAATTAACCCATGGCATTCAGTTACTCAGCATACTCTTTGTATAGACTGCCCATCCTCTCAGGCACGTCTCACCCTCTGAAGGTGACCCTCGGTGGTACACAGGATTTGTGAGGCTTCTACCTGTGCCTTCTCTAGGTATTGCTTAGCTATGACTCTGGAAAGATAATGAATCTAGGTCTTAGTAGAGGTTTGCAGTCTCCTGGAGGAGAGACGATCTGGAAGTCAGACCATGGTTTGGTGCTCTCTGTTCAGGAGCTTTCCCAAATGTACCCAGGTTTCTAGTGGTGCTTCTGTTATCCCACCAACTCCCCTGCACGAGCACAGGTGAAGGTGTGGACCCTTCTCAGGAACCCACATCATCTCTACAACAGTCATCTCCCTCCAATTCTCTCTTTTCTGCAGGGCAAGCGTGTATCCCTATTTGAGCAGAAAAATGACTATTTTATTGAGTCTGCTTCTTTATAGCAGAGCTACTCAAACTTTATAATGAACAAAGAAAATTAAGGTGTTTGTTAACTTTCATGTTTCTGTCCTTGTCCTTGTCCTTGTAGACTCAGAGTAGGGCTCTGCCACCTGCACTTTTATGACACATTCTAGATGCTTCTGACCCACATGGTCTGCAAACCATGCTTTGAGAAACATTGGTTCTTAACTCATGCTCTCAATTTTCAATTGTTTCTTCATGTACAAAACTGAGTGTTTGACATGAAAATAAAAACAGAAACATTTTCTTTCCTAAGTGCCTGTCTCAAAAATAAAAGCCATGACTTTCGAGATCATTACCTCTGCTAGAGGTTTTGCAAAATCTGTCTAAAATGTTAAAATTCAGTAAATTGACTCTTAATCTTTTGTGTCATCCCTTCTCTCAGTTGTTGCATTTGGGAAACTCATTCATCTGCTTGAATGGTCAGGAAAAAGGTAGAAGTAAAGAATTGTTAAGAAACACATAGTTTGTTATTCAATGTTATCAGGCCACATTTTCACCCATGTGTGCATGGTGTGTGTGTGTGTGAGAGAGAGAGAGCGAGAGAGAGAGAGAGAGAGAGAGAGAGAAAGAGGAACAAAGTGTGAGATTTGGGTATAAACAGAAGGTGCTGGGTGGAAAGCACAGCAAGTCATAACTGATTTGGAATCCTGGCTATGCTGTTTTTTATTTGGGTCAAGTGAGAAATTCATTTGACTTATCTTAGTTTCATTTTCCTTCCACTTAACTACAACATTCTTTCAGAATGCAACTATGTTTTATTTTAACTTATATTCCTTTAATCTGGCACTTTGTAGAGAAATTGTTATTACTTGTTGAATGAATAAATAGGTGATGTCATTTCTTTCAATGAAAGGCAAGAGGAGGGTTTATTTTACTCATAAGTCAGTTCTGTTCAGTACAAAATACTGAGTTTAAGGAACGAGGCTCAGTTGGCCTTGTCTTCTTTTTGGAAGCTGCATATGCCTGTCTTTAGGAATATGTTGACTCCCTAGCTATTCCAGTAAACGTTAGATTTTTTTCTCCTCTGAATTTCAGTAGAACTTACTTCTTGTACCCATGATTTAATCTGTGGTATATGTTATCTTATCCATTTAGGTCACATTTTGTGGATTTTTTTTTCTCCACTAAGTGCTCAGCTCCTTCTTGGCAGGGACTACATGATATGCCTGCTTTTCACATTACTTAGCAAAGGCCCTTTCCAGAGTAGGTGCTAAGTTGTTACTGTACCTGATGATGATAGTGATGATAGTAAATTTAAACTAGTGCACACAATTTTGTAACAAACTGCACTAATACAATTCTCTCAGATGAAGAAATCGAGACTCACACAAGTTCAATGGCTTGAAATAGGCCCTTAAGTAGGAAGAGGAAATGACTCAGGTCTTCAGATTCTGAACCCAGGCCGTTCCCACTACACCTTGGTAAATATGGTCTCTGTTTTGTGTTAAACAATCGGCATGTTTGCTCCATAGTCGTCAGGTCTGACACACTTTTCTTCTGATTAGACTGAGGTATCCTTGAACAGGTCACCATGGGATGTTGTATAATTGACCTTCTCTTTACAGTGTTTGAAAGGAAGACCAATATCTTACCTTTCAGCCATGGTCCAGGAGGCATGGCTCTGCAGAAGCGGAGATGTGAACTAATTGTTTCTCACTATTCCTTCTGGTTCCATACTCTTCCTACTTGGAGCTATATTTTATTTATTTTTTAACTCTGAATTCTATATTTCCCTGAGCATTTTGTAACTAACATGCAAGTGACAAAGTGAAATTAGCATGGGTGGGTCAAAGTTGGGAGGTCAGGGAAGGCAGAAATCAAGTTGCTGGCCAGAAGAACTCAGCACATATACACGTGCCATTGTTAATGGAATGAGAAGGAATGAAAATGTGCAATATTTGTCTTCCTGCTTGGGCACAGGGTTTTGAAAACACTAGCTGATTCCAGATATTAAACTCCAATGAGTGGGAATTTGTGGAGATCACTGAGAACTTGAGAAAATTGTGGTCGTTTGCCTTTATCCATCCAGGGTCCAAGTTGTGTTCTCATCACCTTGAAGTTAACTTCATTTTAAATTCTTAGTCCCTTTTTCAACTACTTTTACTCAGTATTCAGAAAAAGTGAGATCAGCTAAGCATTTATTATTCTATGCAACAATCTGAGGAGTTTTAAAAGGCAAAGCATGTGGTACCCCATTAGCAGAGAAAGAATACAGGACTAAAAGAACCGAAGGACAAATCATTTATTTTAGTACATTTTGTATTGCAATGTATTACCAGAGGCAATAGGTATGAAAGATCAGATCAGCATCAGAAGTGCTAAATGATATTCATTTGCCATCTTCACCAAAATAATAAGATTGCATAGGAATATTTTTTATTTTGAATGTCAGAGATAATTTGAATAATGTGATTTTTTTCTGACCCACACTCTAAGTCAAAGCCTTATCCTTCAGATAATAGAGAAGAGATGAATTAAAGGACTATAGTCAGATACAGGAAAAAAATGTGGAACCTTTTAAATAGTAATAGATAAAACAGGCAGTTCAATGCAGATAAATGCAGAATAATGATGCTTTTGATGGGTCTTTATCACAGAAGGCCATGTTCTTCATAAATTATAAACCATAAAAAGGGAATTTTAGTCAAAAGACAAGTCTGTTTGTATCCTCAATGAATGATGAGAAATTGAAAGACAAAAACCAAATAGGATTGCATAGAGTGATAACTGCTTGATTACTCTATCAGCCAAGTCTCTATACTTTTAAAAAATGCAGAACAAAAGATTACTCAGAATAAAAATGCTAATACTTCCCAAACTGCCACAAGTACTTTCACTTTGAAAAAAATGAGGGTGGTTTTGTGGAAAATGAAATAGTGGTCAGTCTGGCATCTACTGAAGTCAGTTTCAAATGCAGATATTTTCAGTATTCTCATCTCAAAGGGCATCTGAAGTACCTTTGAAATCATATTCTTTAATGTGGATTGGTGTTCATATTTTATATTAAAGATGTGTCTGAATTTACAGATGTGCCTGCCCCCTACCAACAGCTTATGTGCTCCTGAATGTTTTGTCAGCAATTATCACGTAAAGAAGTTGGCAGGTGATTTTGTTTTTGGTAAGAAAATATAAAATGAACTTCTGATATATTTTCTAAAATTTTATATTTAGTTTTCTGGTGAGCTTTTTGAAAAAAAAATGGATTTCAGCATCTGCTATGTATTTGTATTAATATGCTGTAACAAATCTTTGCGGATAAATAAACACATGCACACACACACACACACACACACACACTCACACATGACCAATGTTATTTGGAAAAAGACTTAAAAATAGAAATGCAGGGTGTCTTAGTGCCGTGTCTGAGAACCAAGAGCCCCAAGTCTTGCCATAACACAGTGACTGTGTAACCCTGGGCACATACGTTCTAGGTTTTTGTGTCCCGGTATTTTCCAACTGCACATAAGGGGGCTCAAACAGCTGAACACTACATTGCTTTTGAAATGCATTACCCTGCACTTCATTGCTGGCATATTTTGTGTGTCTTCCTTTCTTTACCCGTACTTAATCTGACTTTTCAAATGTATTCAAACTTGTCTACTAACATCAAAAGCAGTTGTCTTTTAAAGGTGACAAGTGTGGGGGAAAGAAGTATTCAAATCACCCAGAGGGCTTGTCCAGCCCCCTCACCTTTTCTGATCTGCCTGTAGAACTCTGAGTCACTGCTGCCAGGGGACCAGAGTGTTGATGAGCCTCTTTGTCTTCCTTCTGCTGTGCTGGGGTGGAAAAGGACTGAGGACCATTGGTCTAAGGCCTTCACAGTTGGAGTTCTCTGAGGACAGAAGTGCTTGTCAGGCCTATGTATGAAGGGAAGCATCCCTTCAGGGATATATGGTCTTTTCAGAGTCACTGTCACCTCCCACGACTCCTGCCCCCTACCAACAGCTTTCTTTTTTAATGGTCTGATTTTAAATTCTGTGTTATTGACATTGAGCCTTTCTTTTTTCATTCCACATTTTGTGTCCTCTCAGTTTCTAACCTGCCTTAAAGGTTGCATATGTCATAATTCTTCTGTTGAAAGCAACAGAAATGGGTGCTGGCTAACTTCAACAAAAGAGGATTTATTGGACAAACACAGTGAGCTCAGAGAATGTGGAAGAGCCCGAAGACCTGGGCTTGAGAGTAGATGGGGAACCAAGGCAGTGCTACAAACAAGGGAACAGGACCCACAGTAATGGGCTTGGGCAAGGAGGCTCTGATCTGGAGGCTGCCTCTCAGATAGAAGGGGGCACCAAAATGTTCTGCCTCTATCATGTCGCTCTCATTAGGTTCCAAGGAGTAAACATCCTTTTGGCCTAATGGCTCACATACCCACATTTCAGGTAGGGAAGAGAAGTTCCTCCCAATACTCACTGGGAAAACGATAATTCCAGTAAAGGATTCTGGAGTTCTGTCAGAAAAGCCTGGGGCAGGGTCCTGGGTAGATATTAAAAGGACAAATATTCATGTATATTCACATAAGCATCTTTCTTGTAGTCACAGCAAGGCTGTTTCTAGGAATACACACCTGTTCTACATCTTCAGTTGAAAAACTGAGTTAATTTACATACTTACCACCTCTTTTTTGATTCGTAAAATAGCTTCATTTATGATACCTTCATCCCGATAGTTGTTTTTCTTAGGAAAGCACAGGACGCCTTCAGGAGAAAACCGCTATATTGCTGTTCAAAATCTGTTCTCTAGATGTGGTTGCATGAGGTTTAAAATTTTCCAACTTAAACAGGGCAAACTTCCCTTAAAAACAGGAATTATTTGATAAAACAGCACTTCTTATAACCCCTAAGGACATTACTGCATAAACTAATACAGAGAGCAGTCTCAAGCTTTAAGTTTCATAAAGAAACGGGGCAGGCCAGCAACGCTGAGTGCGGCTGCTATGTGGGCTCTTAGGGGTGTCCAGCGTTCTGCCATCTCTGGACCACATCGAAAGAACAGCAGTCTTGGACCACACATTAAATACTTTGCGACATGTAATCGCAAAACATCTCACAATGTTTTAAGTAAATTTATCGTTCTGTGTTGGGCCACGTTCACAGCCATCCCAAGCCGCATGCAGCCCACGGGCCGCAGCTCGGACACCCCTACTGAGACTTTCACAGTGTGATGGTGTTTTTGACTTTCTTTCTCATCTCCTTGTGATAAAAAGACTTTAGCATCTTAATTGGGTTTTTTTTTTCTCCCACTCCTGCAAACAATGAAAGGTCTTCTGTGTTTCTTCTATGTTTCTATCACTTTCCTTGATCAGCTAAGTCCTTTTTCTTACCGTCGAGAGATGCCTTCTTTTGTAAAGGCCCATCCAGATTGTACTCAGCACAAATCCAGTCACATAGAAAATTCTATGCAGGTGAAATCTGACCACCAACTAATGTCTTTTGGGATTCTGGATAGCCTTAAGATTGGAATTTGCTAACTGTTGACCTGAGTCTGATGACAATGGGAAGGTACATGAATTGCACCCAGAAATGGATTCTTTAAGAATTAATTATCCAGTTGGTGGCATTTTCAGTCTTTTGCTCTTATCTACTCACCATTTGAACTTATCAGATGCTCCAATAGGGATGGGAAAAGAAGGTGAGATGAAATTCAACGGGGTGCATCTTGTGTTTTCAGCTGCATCTCTGATTCGAGGGAAAAGATGATCTGTTGAAGATGAAAAGTAGAAATTATTGGCTAATTTTAAACTAGGGGATTAGCTTTGGAGGTCATTGATTTATGCAACCCATGCTTCCATTTGCATACATAATTGAGTTAGCTTTACAAGAGTCTAGAGTTTCTTCACTTATAGATATTTTATTCACGGATTATTGCCCTTAAAAATACTTAACCATAGAGGAAGTCCTCTAAAAGAAATTCAGCTTCCGAAATGAGGCTGACAATGATTGCATTGCTGATCTGAGGGGCACAACTTGCCTCCTTCAGTTTAATGATGATGTCGTTGCCTTGGTCACAATCTCTCTCTGGTTCATTTAAATGACATGGAAACATAAACACTGTTTGCTGTAGTGGTTTTCACATTAATAAGCAAACATAAAACTAAATTAAAAGGCTGCATCTTCCTCAAGCTGTTAGCTCGCTCTAATGTATTTTCAGGGCAGTGACAGATGCTCTGATACCTACACAATCTCCAGAATAGGAGTTCAGTGAATGTACTGTTTATCGAACTTTGGAAGACTTGAAATCAGAGAAAATCATTTCTGCAATTCCTTAGAGTGAGAAATTAGCATTTCTGCAAAGACAATAATTCCCTAACATTTACTTCATATCTTACGGAAAAATCTCAGGAGAGCCTAAGACTCTTTGTTATTTTGTTTTTAAAAGAGAGACAGTTCAAATAGTGAAATAGAAAGAGGTAGCAGAACAAAATAAAAAGCACCCTCAGCGAACCCTGGTCCTGCACTGTCTGATGAACGGGGAGAAGTTCAGCCCCCAGGTGCTTCCAGGCCCCCACCCTGTCACTGCCCTAATGCCAAAGAACGCACCTGTTGAGGAGAAAGCCCTGCTGAGCCTTCCCACAAAATCCTATGATCCCAATGATGTAAGACTGTGAGCAGCAGCTACACGGGCAGACTATTATCATAATAGCACAACCTCCTGAGCTTTCCCTGATTACCTGGATCTTACTGCCCAAAGGGGAAATGACTTCAAAGACTGAAGCTTTCCCCGAGTCTTTCAAAAATTTAGCAACTTGAAGCTACAAACTCTCCCGACTTCTTTTCCATGTGCACAGTAACAGCAGAAAAAATGAGCTGAGTCCCCTTAAGAGCCCAGGAGGACTCAGAAGCAGCACCCTCAAGGCTCGTCTGGTCTTCTCACACAAAGCTGCACACATCTCTGTCATCTGAGATGCAGGGAAGAGTGAGGCTGCAGTTCCTTATTTATTTATCTATCTATCTATCTATCTATTTATTTATTTTCGGCCAGTTGCTTTGACTTTAACCTTTTAAAACAGTCTTATCTTCCAGCTACGGTTCCTAATTATTATTATTACTTTGGGTGGGGGGGGTGCAGTTGCTTTTACTTTAACATTTTAAAACAGCCTTACCTTCCGAAGTCCATTTTGAAAGTCGAACAGATTAAAGAGTTTCAAAACAGTGCTAGGCCGAATCCGGTTGAAACTTTTAATTAGTCTGATGTTATTTTTAGACTCTCTCAAAGCTCCGTAATTGAGCCCTTTGCCGTTGTACAAACAAATAGAAACCTTGTAAGATCTTGAAATTCATGATAGTTTACTAATGAAGTCAGCTTAGAAAACTCTTCATTGAATATTGTAATTTGATTGCCATCTTATTCTGATTGGACCCTGGTTTTGCATTTAAATGAGTATATATTATTTGAAATGCAAAACAGCATGTTATCTGGGGTATTTTGCAAGAACAGACAAGATTAAAAACATCTAATGTTCCATTTTATAAAAACATTACAAAATGGAAGTGCAGAGCCGACTTTTAAAATTTATTAGTAACAGCTTACAATAATTGGACATTAATTAATCCTAAATTACAAGACATTTCTGTGGAAATGCATATTACATCCTTCCTATCATACTCAGCAGATTCATTTCTATTATTATTCCTGTTTGTGACACTGGAGGAACTAACAAAAATTTCTGATTTACTAAAGCAGTCATTGTTACAGTACTGACTGTTACTCGTGTGCGTTTAACACAATAGATCACCAATTACTGATTCTCCAAGAACTGACCTTGAGTACCCAATTAAAAAGAATAAAATCTGCCGCAGCACTAAGGCAAAACTGAATTCTTGAATTAGGGTGTGTGTTCGCTTGTTCCAAGCTGTGATTTTTGTCAGCCTTTGTGTTTTTAGATGGATTGGAATGAATTTTCTGATTCTATAACCCTTTATTATTATTTCTCAACTGTGGTTTTTATGTCTTACATAGAAAATTGTTTTCAATCACATCATCCAAAAGAGAAGATTTCTGTTTGAAAGGAGCACGGAGGTCTCTGGCAGCTCTCCCTGTATTTGATTGTTTGGCTGTCTGAAGTTTCCATTACATCTATTCTCAGACACATACAGTTACTCATAATCTACTAGGCTGGAATTTTCTTTCTCCCGTTGGGATTTTTTTTTTTTTGACCAAAGATTGTCAAAGCAGGACCTTAAATTTAAAAGCATATTATCCAGGTTTTTGGAATATTTTTTAATTGTGTAGATATTACATAAAGGAAGTTGTAATCTGGGAATGAACACTTTATGTAGATTTAGACTGTGAGACAAAGCTATTCTTTCACTTCCTTCATCTTCCTGTCCTTAAATCCAGAGCAAGTCTTAAGTATTGGAGAAACAGGGCTTCCTTATGGCCTCCAGGAGTCAGGATGGCGATGCCACTGTCTGCAACAGGGCCAACATAGCAGAGACACTGATTGCATGACACTGTCCCCACACTCCATTCCAGGCCTGTGCAATCCCAATCAACACCTTTAAAACAACCTTGGTCCGTCCCTGATTTTCACATAACCGTTCAAAGAGTTGCATGGAAGTGTTCTGTCATCTGTGAAGTACACACAAGTGCCACTGTCATATAATCCATTTGGTGAATTTCATCAAAGGAATTTTGATTTCAGAGATTCTAAGATTAGTGAGGGCTAGACTTAATCCCTTCTCCCAACCCAATGGCCATAGACGCATGAAATACTATTATTTTAACTTGGAAAATTAAAATTTTCTGAACTCAAGTAAAGCTTAAAATCAAACTATCTTAGTTAAAAAAATACTTAAGATTTGAGAGCAAATCTTAGCCTGAATGGTCATTCTACTAAAATCGGGATCACATACCGGTTCTGGACTGATTTTGACTTGAGGGAGGGGTTATATAGGTCCATATCCTATGGATCTCGTTTTACATGGGTGAGAGCTGCCAGCCTCCTAGACGCCCCATGTGCCCAACTAACCTGATTGATCTGGGGATCAGTGTATCACCCAAGCCTGTCTGTCAAAGACTGTTGTTATTTTATATTATATTTTTCGTAGCAGAGGGAAGAATCCTCTTCTCCCTGCTGGATAAAATGAGAACAAGCAGACCCAGACCTCCCCATGCCATGATTCAGCCGCCATGGATAACGTTGGTTGAGCAGAATGTACCTGAAGTGAAAGAGGCATGAGAAGGGTCAGTGCTCTTGGAGTCTGTCCGGGTCGTCCCGGACTCACTGTTTCCCTTCCCCAAGTTTGATTGCTCTGTGTTCTTGCCAAGACACCCCCCACTTTGGGCTAAGCTTGTTTGAGTTGTGTTTCTTTCACTTGCAACTGAGAATGATCCCCACTATTACACAGAATTCGTTTCTCCTTTCTCTCCTTTCAGTATGGAGGGTGTGAGTGTTGGGGAGGGGGCATGAGGAATGACTTTTCTGAGCTAAGGGCCCGTCCAGAAGTAGAGGCAGAAGATGAATGTGCTCAAATATCATCTTACTTGTCATATGTCAAATAATTAACTGCTTTGCTGATTTTACAGCTTCAGCCTCATTCCTGATTTTAATCTTTTACTTACTTGAGGTTTTCCAGAGTATACTTCTAGAACATCTCAGGGCCCTGAAAAGAGATCGAAATATTCAAATTGAATGCTGGCTGGCAACAATGGCTACTTAAATGTGCATCCGGTGTCCTGAAAAACACTTAAAGACTTTGAAGACTGGCTGTGCAAGGGCAGCAAAGGAAAGAGAAAAATCAAAATGGATTATGGGTCTGTGTGATTGAAAGTGAAGGACAATGAGGAGCCAAAAATAGGAGGTAGGTAAAAAGTACTGTATATTGCCATGTGTGATGTGTACTTTTTTGTCTAAATTTTTGAGAGAAAAATAAGTGTGACCATTATGCATGGGTAGTACTAATCCCATATATAAATATTGTAAATTTGTTACTGGTACATAAAGTTTCTTGTACCCTACTATGTTCAAAAATAAATGCTGAAATTCCTTTATAATACAAAAGACAAGTCTCTAAAATAAATAAATAATTGAATTAAAAAATTAAAATGAATTTTTTTTCCTGAAAGGCTGGGCCAAACACATGGGTGCATATTATACATACAGTCAAAATACAGTGATTGAAAAGTAATAGAACCACAATGTGGTGGGATCACCCCAATAAATTCAATAGGAAGGGGGGGAGGAATTTAAAAAGAATGATAAACGTGATGCACATGTTTAGGAGGAAGAGTGTCTAGAAAAATTTTGGCTTTGGCAGTGGAGACATCATTGTTCACCTTCAAAGCAGCTTCTTTAGACATGAGAAGTGAATGAAAGTCAGACTAAAATAAACATCAAATAAGAACAGGAGAAAAAAGAGAGAGAGACAGAGAGAAAGACAAGAACTCAGGAAAAGGTCCTACAGATGGTGGGATAGGGAGGAACCAGTGAACTAATGGATCAATAAGACGATGAAGAATGGAAAACAGGAAAATAGAAATAACAATGCACTGTTATTTTTAAAAGGGAAGTTAAAAATTAAGGGAAATTGAGTTAGTTTATCTAAATTTTATAGGTGGTCATCTAATAAGACTGAGGAGAATGAATATGGAGTATTGGAAAAACTTCAAGTTCTGGAACATTCTGAGGACATATGTAGTGAGAGAGTGAACAAGAATTGACTGAATACAATCACGACTATATGTCTGTGAAGGATCAGTTACTATTTTATAACGTGTATTTACTTTAGAACTAATAAACAAGTCTTCCAAAATTTCCATAGTAACCACTGGCACTCTGGGAATCTGGCAAAGGCAGATGGAAGACACTAAAATACAAAATTCTGTAAAATGTCTGACCATGGGGTTCGGGTCTGGTGATGAAGCATAAATGAAACCAGAGGCTGATGTCTTAGAATGAGACCAAGGGCTTGAGGTCCTATTGGAGGTCAGCAACTATCTGTGTAAATACAAATAGGTATTGAGTTTCTACAGTGTCAAGTAGGATGCTTGGGGATTGGGCAAACAATGATGAGTAAGATGTGTTTGCCCCATGGCAGTTCCAAGTAGAGAAAGGGGCAGCCATGTACAAAAGACGAGATGTTCAATGGAAGTGAGGAAATGGGAGAAAGAAAAAAGGAAATGGTGCTCGTAGAGAAGCAGCTCAGAGTCAGATGTCTGGGGAAAGAAAAATAGCAGAAGTGGCGAGCGTATTTTAGGTCTCCTTTTTAATTGTATTGACGGTAATGGTATATAGAATACCCAAATGGGAGTTGGGGGCAGGGTGGAGGTAGGAGGGGCTTTGACTTGGAAACCAAGGCTCTCTTTCTATTGTTACTGTGACACGAAGGAATTGGCTCTGAGTCATTTGGGGCATTCTCTTTCCTTCTACTGGAAACTGAATTATGATCCAATGTCAATTTCTTAATCTATAAATCTGGCTTGACATTTCATGTGCTTCTAATAGATGGTGCTAGATAAGCTGTTTCTGACTTAAGCTCCGTAAAAGAAATGAGGAAAATGCAGAAAAAGATTCAGGTTAATCTACAAAGCAATGTGAAGCCTATGTCAGAAAAGTCTTCCTCAATTCATCTCAGTAAGTGATCTGAAGAACTGTCGCTTCCACGTGACACACACAGGTCTAAGTCCATTTTAGAAGTTCACAATACAATCAGCTACATTTCTGGGTCCACGGAACATCATCTGAAATTTTTGGAAAGTAAAGTAGTTAGACAAATTACATGGTATCATATGGCCAATGCTCCTCACCTTTACTCACTGCATCATTTGAAGCACTTTTGTAACCAAAATGCAGATTTGGCTGCCTGTGTTGGTGAAAGCCAAACTGGTGAGACAGGTGCTGGTGCAAAGAAAAATGGGTTTATTCAGGTGTCCTGACCTGGGAGAATGGTGGACTCCTGTCTCAAGGACCATCCTCCCTTCCTGCTCAAGTGTGGGGTTCTTATAGAGACAGGGTGGGGAGGACTTTGTTTCCTATCCAGTTATCTTGCTAGCTTTTTGGAGCTGGGACCCTACTCACTCATCTTTCTAGCCATTGACGTGCTCAGTGTAAGAACCTCCCCACATGCCATCCTGGCCAATGGAGGAGACTCCCTGGCACTCCCTGTCTAAGGTATCAGTGTTGTTGTGGGGACAGAGTTTTGCCAGACACTGATGGGTAAGCCCTGAGATGCCCTCATCCTGTGAGCTGGACATGATGATCTCGCATGTGGAGAGCTGGCAGGAGTCCATGGGCACCTCTGGATCCTGGGGCACCTGTGTCCTCTGCACAGTCCCTGTGCAGCCTCCCCTCTGAAGTGGCTGGCTTGCTTTCTCCCTGCCTTCAGCTGCCACGCTCTGACTGATACTCTACAGCAACACTTTGTTCAATTTCTAAAAAGTCAAATTCCGGCTCATCAGCTTGGGTGTGGACAAGATTTAAAGGCAAGCTGGAGTTGCGAAGTAAAATATTCCTGAGAGTCACAGAATTAGTAAAAGTGAGTGAAGCAGGCCAAGCATGAGAAGACAAGAGCAGAAGCGGGGTGATGAGCACGGCCAGCCTCCTTGTCCTGCTGATGTTAGAGAGGCTGAGGACAGCAGCAAACTCAAGGCAGCTGCCATGCAGGAGCAGCCTGTTCTTGACAAGGGAAGCACCTGCCCAGTGTTGTCAGGCCTCCCAGTGTTTTTCTAGAGAGCCCAGAAGATTGGATTTTTATATGTAAACTACCGATTTTAAAAATGTTCTCCTAATTTAAACAAAGGTAAACTATGGGCTGAAAAAACCCTCCTGTCAGCTGCATGAAACCTTTAAGTGGTCAGTTTATGTTCTCTGCTGTAGAATTCACAGCTCACACAGATGTTCAGATATTGCATGGCTGTGGCCTGAAGTGCTTGTGTACACGCAGGTTGGCTGAGGTAACTCAAACTAGTCTTGGACACGCTGCATGGAAGATAACCAGATGTAAGCGGCAGTTGCTTTTCTCCAAATGTTGCTTTTGAGTCTCTTCCATTTAAGAAAATATTTTAGTGTTGTGAATATAGGCTCTCTGAGACACATAGATCAATTATAGAAATGGCTCTGCTCCAAACGTGTAACAAAGACAGGCAATTTCTGTACTTATCAGCCATGTAGAATCAGCACCTCTATTGTTGCCTCAGTTGCCATTCTGAAAATTAGCAGTATTGAATACCTCTTTTCTATTCATCCTCAGAAAGAGGACGAAAAACTACTTTGCAAAGAAAGAAAAGCTGTGTATAATGCCCTACCAAGTTCAGTCCACTAATTGCCTTGACCTAAGAGGTCACTTATCCCTTGGCCCCCAGGAGATAATAAAAACATAAATTCCTTAAGCCTGATCATTCTTCAGGTTCTTCTAGTTTAGTCTCCTCACTTACTAGTTAAGTAGAACTGAGGGGTAAAGAGTCTTAGCTGGTGGTTTATCAGATGTCAATTCCACAGACTCTCAAATGTTATAAAGTTACTGTTGCAAGCCTTCTGAAATCATGTGCTTCTTAGAGAAAGTAGCACTTGGGCTTGAACTCTGGCTCCTGGCTCCTGGCTCCTGACTCCAGAGCCCTGGCTCTTGGCCTCTGTACAAATATTCCTACTGAACTGGTTTAGGATAGGGCCTGAGGATTAGTGATTTTTTTTTTTTTTTTGGTCCTGGCTGGTGTGGCTCAGTGGATTGAGTGCTGGCCTGAAAACCAAAGGGTCACTGGTTCGATTCCCAGTCAGACCACATGCCTGGGTTGTGGGCCAAATCCCCAGTAGGGGTGCTCTAGAGGCAACCACACATTGATATTTCCCTCTCTATCTCCCTCCCTTCCCCTATCTATCTATCTATCTATCTATCAATAAAATCTATTAAAAAAAGGATTAGTGACTTTAAAAATATTCCCTGATGTACATCCAGAGTTGAAAACAGCACTGCTATACAAGGAATTAAGGGGTGGAACTGAGGCAAAAAGAACCCTGCTGAAAGGTAGCCTGAACCTCTGCTCTGCCGTGCTCACACCCCCGTGCAGAAGAGGAGTGCACACCATTCGCTGATGGAAGAAACTCTCACGTGGAACCGCTGAGCACTACTGAATACCACAACTGGCCCTGCAGGGCCACTCTGCCTGAAGAACCCAAATATTACAGTCACAGTATGTTCTGAGGGTGTCCATTACCTGGGTATTATCATTTTTGTGTGACGGCAGTCAGACACTGATTGTAATTAGGAGAAAGAGAAGAAGTTCCCGGGGTCATGGTGCTTTGCTGGTGATCCCCTGCCTCTAACTCTTGATGCAGAAATCTTTGCAAGAACACTTTCATGGGTCTCGATGACAACAATTAAGCTTGAAGAGCATGAGAAGACATTTTAATCAGAAGATAATTAAGAACAATGGGGGCATATGTATCATTGATTGTGTCTCAAGTACTCTGACTGATCTGGAAGATTATTTCATTAATATATGGATGTAAACATACACCAACGTTTTCTCAGGATAAAGCAAGTACACTTTGAAGTTTCCACCCCCAAATCTGCTTTTTACTTATTAGATAGCAAATTAAAATCATCAACATTTACTCACCTACCAAAGACACCTGGGGTGCTGATTCCTTGTCTTTGGGTCAGACAGCACCAGGCATAAGAAATGAGACAAGGAAAGTCAAGAAACCAGAGTGTTGTTCATATTTAACCGTTCACTGTTGCTCCACTTTAGAGACTAAAAATATATTTGTCCCGAAACACAAAGGGATGAATGTTGTGAGGAACAGCAATAGAAAGAAAGCCAACCACCACCAACCCCTCCCCCAAAAAAACACCCACCGTGAAGCCAAAGGAGCGATCGCAGTACCGGGGCAGGTTTCACCGTCAGTGAGCCGGGTTGCCGTACAAATACAATGTGGTGTGTTCAGGGAGGAGGCCTCCTGTGTTTGTCATCCGCTGTCCACTGAAACTCAGCAATCAGCCCTTGAATCTTCCCTTGCTAACACACTACCTTCTGCTTTCCTCTAAATTAGCTTGAGATTTTTTAGTTCATGCCCCTCAGGAATCATTTTTGCTGAGCAATGGTGCTTGCTTTGCGGCCTGACCCCTGGCCATGTCTACTCCCCCACCCCACCCTCACCCCTCCCACAAGGAGCCCTGCAGGGAATTTCATTCTGACCACATCCTGCGGGGAACAGATAAGAGAGAGATCCTCATTATTTAAGGAGTGAATTTCGCACATGGAGAACTCCACCATATGAGTTCCCCGCATTTTCTTCCAGTCCCTTCCCAAGTGAGCACTGAGGTATGTCAGGCAATCTGGGTTGTAATCTCAGCAATGCCAATGTCTACCACTCTAAGTTATTTAAAGTCCTCCGAGCTTCAGTTTTCTTGCTTTGCAAAGTGAAATATAGATGAGATACTCTTAACATCTTCCCAAATCAAAGTTGTTTGGATCCTATTTATTTTTCCTTCTGGCTTGGCTGTCTCCTCTTTAGTCCCCAACTGTCACACTTGCTTTGATTTTTATATTTTGCCAGGTCTTTTTGCTCAGGTGGTAACTTTTCTCATCCTTGACATATTAATATTCTACTCCCCCATTAAAGTTCTGAAATCCTAATTCCTTCGAAGATCTTCTCCAAAATGCAGTGTGTGGTGAGGGAGGGGAGCAAGTAGTTGTCGGGCCACGTGCCAGAGATGCAAAGATGAGTAAGAGACTCGGTTCTGTCTCCTGTCCTTCATAGGATTTAAAAACTAGCTGAGTAATAGCTAACATTTTTGAGATGACAGCATCCTCTCTTTTCAAGTGAGGCTCAGAGAAGTAAAGTAAGTTGCTCAAGGCCACAGAGCTAGCTCTTTGCTATTGCAGAGTCCAAGTCTATGAGACAACACTTTTCTCCAGCCAGCCCCCCATGGCAAAGGTGTGGCAAAGTGCCTGCACTTCCCTCTGTGACATGACCAACATTCATCCTCAAATTGCTTCCTTCTGAGCCTGGCAAAGTCACATCATCTTTGGCTATGCAGTTTGCCTGGCATCTACCTCCGGTTGATAGGAAGTGACAATTGAGAGGAAACTTCCAATATTTGCTGTCTTAGCTGATGTCCTTTACAGAACATCAAGAATAATTGATTGAATAATTCATTGGGATTTATTCATATATTTTATTTTATTTTATTTTATTTTATTTTATTTTATTTTATTTTATTTTATTTTATTTTATTTTATTTTATTGTTTTTAGCTACTTCTTTAATACATCTTATTAAAATACATCTTACCTTTTAACTCTCTTTAACCCCTACATAAGCAGAGAAAAATTCCTTTTATAAAGTCCATTTGATCTAACATTATTGACATAGGTTGGGAGTGCCCAACAAGCGTTGTGTAGGAAGGCACGTGAAGGGAGTCATGGAATAAATGAATACACTCATGCTGTTTTTACAGGGTCGGCAAGTAATGCCTGAAAGTTTTCTGTACGTGACCCAGGTCTCCAACTTCTGGGCTGGAGAATTATGATTGTTTCAGTCCTCTGAGCATTGTAAGTGTATGGAGGGGTACGTTTCTAGGATTCATAGAGGGAAGAGAGAGAAGACTTTGTCTTCTGACCAGTTAGATGTCAAATGACAAATGAAAACTGATGTTTGTCATTGAACAACGCTAGGAAAGCCTAAAACGATCTAGGGAGAGAAGACTTTTCCCATCACGGTCTCCTCCCATACAGCAGACTGGATTAAACTCCCCTTCCTGTGACTCCCATGCCCCTGAGTGGATGCTGCGCATCGACATTGCCTTGTTTGTCTTTGTGTCTGGGAGCACCTGACACACAGAACTCTTCAGTAAGTACTTTTGTACCAATGGCTCTATGTTGTATCTTCAAGGGCTTTGGGTATGGGCTGTGATAATAAGCTTCCTACATGTTAATGTATAGATTACCCAATTAAAAAAAAAAACAAAACAAAACCCTTCTCCTTCCACAGTGAGAGATAAAAGGTAAAAAGCTTTCTGTCAGGGACAATATTTTGTGGGACACAATTATACAAATGTCTAAATGACTCAAGCTCTTGCTAGAAATGAGTATGCTAAAGAAGGCAAAAGGACATACAGGGCACTTGAATGTGGACTGAGGTATTCTGGAGGTAGGAGATATTTATTGAATTAGTGGGATGGTGACCTGAAGAATATAAGAATAGCTGACAGTTATGAAACTCTTACTGTATGTCAGCATTATTCTGAGCAATGTTTTATGGGTTAATTTTCCATAGTTTTATGGATTAAGTAATATGGTAATCCTTACTTCATACTTGATGAGCTTGAAGCATGAAAGAATGAGCAATGTATCCAAAGTCATCAAGTCAGGAAGTCTTTGAGTAAGTTTTCAAATCCAAGTGGCCTGCTTGCAGCCCATGCCCTTGACCTCGGGGCTCTCCTCCCTTTGTAGAAGATGAGCTCTTGCCTGCTTCAGCATTTTGCCTAGAGCCAGCCCTAAAATGATTCCATCTGACAAATTCGAGGTTTCTATTTCTAATATAATAATGTACTGGTGAGATCTACTTTACAATTGTTCTTTTACAGTTGCTCCTAATTACTCTGTTTGTATTTACTTGAAATGCCTGGGGGATTCAATAAAGGTATTCCGATACATGTGCACAATCCTGAAGGAATCGATAAATGGAATGAAAATGAAATGAGATGTAAGCAAGCTTTCTGTATTGAAATCATATTGTTCACTGGAGACTGTACCATTTTGCTTCTTGGGGAAAACAAGCAGTCCTGTGCTCCTGAGTATTTAAGAAAGCAGAAGTCCTAGCGTAGAAAGCTGTTCTAATCAACTAGTAGCTTCAAGCTATATTACTGAACTTTGTGTTACAAGCTATGGTGGATGCAGTGCTGACACACCACAGTTTTTATCTGATGATCCCAATCTGCTTAGAGGATAATAGTTTCTCTCAACCTTTACCATCTTAAGTACCAATAAGAGATTGAATCATCCCAGGGAAGCCAAATGGAATGCATGTGACAGGCTGCATAATGCAATGGTTGTTTTGTTATATCTAGTGTAACAATCATTCCAATTTTTAAAAAAAAATGCTTGGTTTCTCTAAGAACCATATTTATGTTGGAGCATCTATTTGTTCTGGGCACACTGCAGGACAAGCAGAGAAGACAACTGTGTGGGATCTGACTATGGAGTATTATTTAAGGTCTTTTCCCCCTACCAAAATTAATTCTTCCCAACATTTGTGCATTTATTCTATCAACAAATATTAATTGAGTGCTTGTTATGGACCAGACATTTGTAGTAGAGATGTAGAGTTATTCTTGAGCTAGTACATAATTATAATAAGGTGTGGTGAGGGCTATAATCGGAGAGGCAGTCTG
>VMDR010009953.1:0-32039 GCA_007922815.1 Macrotus californicus | reverse complement strand
TCTCAGCTGATTTCTCAAAAGAAATCTTGCAGGCAAGAAGGGGCTGGAAAGAAGTATTCCAAGTCATGAAAGGCAAGGACCTACATCCAAGATTACTCTATCCAGCAAAGCTCTCATTTAGAATGGAAGGGCAGATAAAGTGCTTCCCAGATAAGGTCAAGTTCAAGGAGTTCATCATCACCAAGCCCTTATTATATGACATGTTAAAGGGACTTATCTAAGAAAAAGAAGATCAAAAATACAAACAGTAAAATGACAACAAACTCACAACTATCAACAACTGAACCTAAAAAAACCCCACAAAAACAAACTAAGCAAACAACTAAAACAGGAACAGAATCACAGAAATGGAGATCACATGGAGGGTTATCATCAGGGGAGTGGGAGGGGAGAGAGGGGGAAAGGTACAGGGAATAAGAAGCATAAATGGTAAGTACAAAATAGACAGGGGGAGGTTAAGAATAGTATAGGAAATATAGAAGCCAAAGAACTTATATATATGACCCATGAACATGAACTAAAGGGGAGGAATGTGGGTGGGAGGGGGTGTGCAGGGTGGAGGGGAATAAAGGGGGGCAAATGGGACAACTGTAATAGCATAATCAATAAAATATATTTTAAAAAATAAGAAGAGCTGCTTCATAGCTTCATTGTGAGAACTAAGTGAAATATTGGCTGTGGGGTACTTGGAATAGTGTTGAGGATAGAATAAGCCCATGTGAAGTGTGGCTTATTTTTATCTTTAAAATTTTAATGTATTTTTGCATAGGTTATACATTTACATGGCTCAAACATTAAAAAGGGACATGAGAGTCTGCAGAACAGTGTCCCTGCTGGGCATCCAGCCTCCTGCTTCTCTTCCCTGGAGGAAACTGCTGCCTCCGGTCTCCTGTACTGCCAGAAATACCCCCTGCATTTACTAGCAAAGTTAGATATTTATCATCTCCTACCATCTCTTCATACACACACACACACACACACACATGATAGTGACTATACTCATAGTTTTGCACCTTGCTTCCCCCTCTTAAAATAGATATTTGCTAATTGTTTCATATTAAGCGATGAAGGGCGGCCTCATCCATTTTGTCAGCTGTATAATATTGCAGCTGTGCCAGGATGTGTCCAATAAACCTCCCGTGGAGGTGATTGGCAGCCTTCAGTTCTAATACACTATGCTGTGATCCATCCCCACTGTGTTGGTAAGAAAACTGAGGTCTAAGAGGCAAAGTGTCCCATCCCAGGGCCACAGGGTGAGTTGGTGACAGAACTAATCAGACTGCAGTCCCTGGGCCCTACACACATAATGATTCCCATCTCACCTTGGCTTGGGCCTGGAGCCAGCATGAAAGGGGACAGGAGAGGGTGCTGAGCAGGCGAATCTCATGTGCTGTTGTTGTCTCCTCCTTGGCCTTACAGTTGGCAACGTGATGGAGAACCAGCTGGAAGGAAGAGCCCAGGCTCTCAGACTAAGAACGGCAAAGAGAGACCACACAGCTGGAGGGGCTTTGCAGCAGGGAGCCTCACTGCAGTGCCTTTGCATAAACCTCGCTTTTTTCTGCAGGTAGGGTAGGCTTTGGAGGAAGTAGAGGCTGAGAGACAGCCCAGGATGGGAGAGAAACAGACCTGTAGTTGAGAAGATGGGGGGTTAAGACACAGGCCTGCCAGTGACTCACAGGACCCTAAGGCAAGTCACCCCACATCTCTGGGCCTGGAAGGTGGAACCTTGACCCAATGGGTCCTCTCCAGGTTTAATGCCAACTCAATCAATGCTTCTTTGACAAGACTTATTTCCTCATTGAAAATAGTAGGCCTGGCCCTGGCCGGTGTGACTCTGTCGGTTGGAGTCTTGTCCCATGCACCTAAAGTTTGCTGGTTTGATTCTTGGTCAGGGCACATCCCGAGGTTGTGGGTTCATTCCCCGGTTGGGGTGCGTACAGGAGGCAACTGATGAACATTTTCTCACATTGACACTTCTCTCTCCCTTCCTCTTCCTCTAGAATCAATGAACGTATCCTCGAGTGAGGATTTTTTAAAAAAGGAGGCATGAAAGTAATACTGGCTGTGACAACAGTTCAATGAGGCAATGCATGTGAAAGCCAATGGGAAACTAAAAAATCAGCAGACCATGCAGCTTCTTCTTTTCCCAGGTATTAATTTTGAGGATGACATTACAAATGGTGAGCCCTGCCCATGACCATGTCTTTAGTATAAAAATTCACCATTAGTGAACCACACTTCTCTGTTGTTCAGAGCACAGAAATTAAAAATCAAAACCACAACACAAAGTCTTTGTTGGGTATTGAACTTGACATCCAGCATCTGCTTGGGTATTCTGCCTGCATTTAAGGTATTAGGCCACTAGGTGGTGATGGTGTCTAGGCCACTGAGGCCTGTTCCAGAGCAGATACCGAAGAACCATCTCAAATATCCTTCATTTTTATACATTGAGAGGCCTCACCAAAGGACACAATGAGCCTCAGTTTCCTCATCTGTAAAATGGGGATAAGAGCACAGCTTGAACTTACGTAAAGTACTCCTGTGCACGGTAAGACCTTCAATAAACATTTGCTTCTTTACAGAGTGATTAAGATCATGGTTTTGGAACCAGATTGTTGGGTTTGAATCCCAGCTCCACTACTTACCAGCTGTGTGACCTTGGGCAAATTACCTAACCTCTCTGGGGCTTTGTTTCCCTGTCTCTAAGTGGGGCGAGTAATCATAAAGTGCTTAGAGAGGGCATGCTCCAAGAAAAGGGCTCTGAGTTTGCCGTTGGCTGTGTTTGTCCTGTGGCGATCCCTAACTCTGGGCACCTCCCAAGTTGAGGGCCTTGTCAAGATGATGTGTCTTCAGGGCTTGGTTTTAGCCCTCTGGAATGAATCGTGGACAGAAAAAGCCACAATTCCGAGACTGCTGACACCCTGGTCTGGGCCGTGGGATGCGGGCTGCAGCGACAGCGACCTCTGTCGGCCCGGCGGGTGATGAAAATGACTTGCAGGTATGCAGCCAGCTGGTTCATGCCAGAAGGTTAGGAGAGGGCAGAGGGGCTGTGAGGCTGTTTTAAAAGACCTTTTGTCCTTTGGGGGTGTCCTGCTCACCTCCCTGCATGCTGCTGGGAGGCAGCTCAGAAGAGAAAACACCATGGGACCACTGGGCCAATCCCTGCCTGGCTCTGTCCTGCCCACCTTTATGCAGGCTGGTGGGGGAGGTAGAGGAATCTGGTGAGGGTGGCACCTGACCAGAAGGCAGATCTGTTTTTAGCCCAGCCCTGTCACTGATGCACCATGTGACCTTCAACAGTCCCTTTTCCTCCTCTCTGGGCAGGGAGCGCTGCTCTACTGAAATTGGGACGCGCTTCCTGCCGTCTTCCCATCCAAAAGTGCGGTGAGAACAGCGAACCCTCAACTCCTTGAAGCTTTCCACCGCGGGTGGGACAAAAGGAAACCCACAGAATCCCCACCTTCTTCCAACTCTCCAAGGCTAAACACGCGACATTAATAACCAATCCACTGTGTCACTGACTGATCGAGTCCACACACTTGCTCAGTGCTGGTCTGCCCTTCTGACTGCATGTCCTTTCTGTCCGGTCTGCATTTGGAGCACCTGTGGGGCGGGCTGTGCCTGCCTCCTTGCTCTACGTGGCACAGAGAGTGTAGCAGGGGCTCCTGACAGAGAACAGCTGGGCTCTCTGTGAGAAGGAAGGTCCCATGGAATCCAGGGTGGGTCAGAGCTTAGTAGGGCTGAGAAAAGGGAGCTGCTGGGGAGATAAGAGGTGTGAAAAGCACTTTGAAACGTGAAAAGCGCTGTGCAAATGAGAGAAAGTCTTATTCTCTGAACAGGGGCGTAAAACAATTAGAGAGGGAGAGCATGGGGGTAGTTCAGCTCTGATGAACAGAGGTTTTGCAGTCAAAGAATCTAGAAGGAGGCTAGTTCAATCTTAGGAAGCATGAAAGTTGTGTCCATTTCCAAAATAACATTTATTTTGGGTGTGGAAGTGTGTGTATGTGTGTTTTCCACTGTGATTTTTTCAGAGCTTGGTTAATTCAACACAGGCAACCTCAACTCTAGATGGAGGAAGCCCAGCTTGTCTGCTCCCTCACCCTCTCTCCCTACCACCCGACCCTCCCTCCATCATCTGCCTCTCATTACCCTCCCACAACTGCCCCAAGTGGTCCCAGTTTCTTCTATCCTCTAGCCTCCAGCCTCTCTTAGCCCTCTGCACTGTGACCCCATCCGCTGTAGATGTCTATGCATGTCTCACTCTTGCCATCACCACCAAATGCCCAGCTGCCAAGGGACACCAGTGTCCTCTCTGTCAGCGTCCTGTACTCTAGATTTCACTGCCTCTGGAAACTTACCAGTCCTGGGCTCCTTTCTGTCTGCACCGAAGCCCTGATGACACACTGAGCCAGGCTGAAGGAAGGGGCAGGGGTTCTAGTCTATCCATGCTAGACTGCACTTTAAGAGTCTCTTGGGGAACTAGTCTCTTCACTTTAAGTTCTGTTTAAAGGTGTGCATGTAGTTAATGCTAATAATAGATACTATTTATTGTATATTTACTAGGTTTCAGGCACTTGGCTAGGTGCCTTACATCCTTTGTCTAATTCCAACAACCCTGTGAGGCAAATGTGTCATAAAGTAAACACAACAAAACTAACTGAGCACGTCTGTGCCAAGCAGTTCACCTAGGTCGTCTTATCTAATGGTCACACAAACCGTTGCCGTGTCCATTTTCTAAACGAGGGGACCAAGGCACACAGATCAATTAGGAAACTTGACATTCAGCGAATCAAGGCAAGTAACAATGCCCATTTTTACCCAGCAAACAAGCAACCAAGTGAAGTCTATGTCTCATTCTCTCCCTCTCCCCAGGCTCATCATGCCTTCTCCAGGGGCAATGGGAAATTTCAGATTGAGGTGAGGGCAGCTGGGACCAGAAACTTCTTGGGATGGGGATGGGCATGGGACTTCATCAGCTCCAGACACTAGCAAACCCTGTAAATGCAGAGTGTCCACAAATGCTCCAGAACACCAGCCCCAGCCACCTGCCAAGTATCCCCTGGCTTTGCTAGCCTCTTCCAGTAATTCTTCCCCGTCTCTTGCTTCATGTCGCTCAACATGAAATAGATGAATCCCAGCTGTCATTCAGCCCTGTTGGAATGCTGCCTCCTTCAGGAAGCCTTCCTGGATGGCCCTAACCCAGAGCCCTCTCAGCTTCTCTGGAACGTTGTCCACTCGCTTGGCTGTCCTGTTTGTCCTTTGGGTAGGTACTGCCATCTAGCCTCCCTAACCAGATGTTGAACTTTTCTAGGATCTAATACCTAACATGCAGTCAGTGTCCAGAGAATCCTTGTTGAATGAATAAATACTGCACTTGGGCATTCCCCTGGGTCATTGAGGTCATGAATCCCAGTGCCTCTGGTGAGGAGAGATGGAGAGGAAGGCAAGAAATATAAATGCATGACCAGCCCAGGTTCGAACAATAAGGGGCGGTGAGGTGTGGCAAACTAGAGGTAACCTAGAAGCTCCTACCTGAGAGGCTTCTGATCAAATTCGGCCACCGCCACTCCCCACAATAGCTGGGACCTAATTTCTCCCTGAACACCCTCTCTTTCCCTAGCTCTATTTTCCTACTTTGTTCATTCCACTTTAAAATATACTCTATATACTATTGATTCTATTTGTCCGCCTTCTGTCACAAAGGTGAACTGCCTGAGAGCAGAGCTGGTCTGTACTCTGCTGTAGCCCAGTGCCTCGCACAAAGTAGACCCTTAATAAATAGATTTTTTTTAAACCCTGCACCTGAGGATATGTTTATTGATTTTTAGATTGTTAGAGAGAGAGAGAGAGGAAGGGAGAGAGAGAAACATGGATGGTTGCTGCGACCAGGGAAAAGAACCCACAACCTAGGTATGTGCTCTGACCTGGGTCGAACTGCAACCTTGTGGTGTACGGAGGACACTCTAACCAACCGAGCCACCCCGCCGGGGCTCAACAGAGAGATGCTGAGTGAACGATCAGCCCCTCGTAGGTCTCCGCAGTACCAGGCTCCCGGAAGCATTTAGGGTTCAAGGCAGGAGTGAAGGCCGCTGGTGGTTACAGAGTGTCTCAAGGAGATGGCCGGGAGTTCCAGCAGGTCCAGCTGGAACTAGGACAGGAGGGTTACTGACTGTCCCATAGGGTCAAGAGGGGCCTCTCCGGGAGGAGCTGATGGGGGGTTGTTTTGGGTGGGATAGTAGGGGAGAAGGGGCCGTTGCCCCAGGACGCACACACACATACCCCTACACGCACCCGCACGTACCAAAAGGCGCGGGATTAGGAGAGGCCAGAAACCGACAGACAGACAGGGCCGGAGTGGAGAAAGGAGCGACATCCCTGCGTGCACTGCGCACCCACAGGAGGGTCGCAGAGGAGCACTCAAGGGAGCTGCGCCCTGCACCCGCCGCCACAGAGCCCTTCTGCCCCGGCTGGGAGCACCTCCTGGGGAGGCCGCCCGCCCGGGAGTCGAGGGAGCGAGGGTGTTCTCCCCCGGGCAGCTAAGCCGGTTGCTGCCTCCTCAGCAACCTCGGCCCTTCCACCTGCGCAGGCACCGCACCGCCCTGCGCCGCCCGCCATTGGCTCGCTAAAAACGCCTCTCTAATCTGAGCGCATCTGTGCACGCCTCCTCCCTCACCCCCACCCGCTCCTCGGCTCTGACCTTCCTGCTCCCCGCAGATCCCGGAGACGCGGCAGCGGCAGCGGCGGCGCATCCTCCTCTTGCCCTGGGAAGCCGTCTGGGCTTGAGGCCGGGCCCCTGACGCCTCGCTAGGCGCTGTGGCGCCGCCGTTGGTGCTGGGCACTCCTGCCCCCAGGTAGGGGGTCTGGCCCTTGGACAGAAAGCGGGGAGGGAAGGGGTCCAATTAGGGAGTGCGTGTTGGCAGCGGACGCAGAGACTGGCGTCTTCCCGGGAGAGCGCGGGGGAGGATTGGGCAGTTACCTGGGGAGAGGTGAGCGCGGGTCCGGCCGGGGGTGCTTTGCAAGCGCTGGGATTCGCGGACATCCCCTCCCCCTCCCCGTCCCCGGCAGTGACAGGATGCCCCAGCTGTGGGCCCCTCGGGAGAAGGAGCTGGCGGCTGAGGCCCTTGCCCACGGGAAAACGCAGGAAACATGTTCCTTGGGAAGCGGGGACCCAGACCCCTGGGGTACCAGCGGGGTGGATGGGCTGGTGCCAGCTTGGCGCAGAGGCCATTTATGGATCAGAGTGGGCTAGGGAGAAGCACAGCAGCTGCTGCGCCCTGTGCCTGTCTGGTTTACAATGAAAGATGCCTTCTTCAGCCCCTCTGCTCCTTCCCCCGCAGCTGTGATGGGAGTGGAGAGAGGAGGTGATGCTAAGTGGCTGGCAGGTACAGCAGAAGCCAGGGTCAGTCTGTCACTGCCCCTCCTCCCCAGGCCATTTGCTGCCTGCTGGAACTCCCCCTACCCCACCCCTAATTTTTGCCATACAGGAAGCCATGAAAACATTAAAAGGTCATCAGGGCGTGAGGGACACAGTGGCAAACCCCAGGGCTTGGCCAGAACCAGTTTAAAGCCCCAGCTGCCCCCCCCCCCAACACCCTGCTCTGCACCCCACGTGCAGTGACACATGTGGCCGCTTTTCTCTGGGCATAACCATAAATAACCCACACTGCCCTGGCTCTGGTATTGTGGGGTGCAAACGGAACTGCCAGTGATGTGAGGGGTTCACCTCACCTACCTGGCCTTCTCATCATGTGTCTGAAAGCCACCCATTAAAGTCATTACATTAAAAAGCCATCCCCTCCGGCAGCTTCCTTCATAGACTGGTGAGATCCTCGCCTCCTACCCTGCCTCGTGTCTCTGACCTAGTCTGCCTTGTGGTTTGGCTACTTATGTCTTGTCTGTTGCTCTCTAGACCTTCTGGGTGTGAACCTGTTTCATTCTTCTATGTCATCAACCCTGCACGTGACCAAGGTTTGACACCAAGTAAATGTTTGTGAAATAAGTGAATGAATGAACTTGAACTCTACAAAATAGCTGGCAACCTGAGGGAGGGGGATGAGCCCCCGTCTTGTGTTTTCCTCCCATCCCCCAGGACCAAAGAGCCACCAAAAGCAGACAATCCCATTTAGGCCCTTCCTGGACTTAGAACTAGTGGGCAGCTATGGCATTTGGAGACAAATGCTGTGATCTCCGGAAGGTCTTTCTGGGACCCTGGTTTGAGTGCCCTGGCCTAGTCCAGGCTTAGTGGAAGGCCCGGGGTGAAGGTTTGGCTTTCCTCAGGCCCCTGGGTTGGCACTTTCTTCCTGGGGTGCTCAGCTCAGACCAGGGGTTTCTGTCTCTCTGTCCCAGCCCTTGGGAAGGTCCTAGGCAGCATCAGGGAGTCTTGGAAGCCTCAAACCAAGACATTCTCAGCCTCTGGGTCCTCATAGCGAGCTCCGAGCAAACCTCCTGACTCCACTGTGTGGGGGGCAGGTCCTCGTGACCAATGTGGACATTTGCAGAGCTCTTTCCCGGCCGGCCCTTGCTGCTCCTGTGACAGCCATGCTGATAAGACCTCTGCGAGTTGTTCTTGTCCTTGTCCTACAGAGGGGGAGACTGAGTCCCAGAGAAGGTCAGCAGCAGAGCAGGGGCGACACTCAGTTCCTGGCTGGAGGGGAGCTGGGTGAGGCCAGAGAGCCAGGTCAGAGTGTCTGGTTGTCCTAGAGCCCAGAGGTTCCTCTTCTCTGGCCCTGTCCTGGCCCCTAGCAATGGAGAGAGGAAGAAAAGGGTGCTTCAGGGCTAGAAGGAGGCAAATGGGGGATGTTTCAGTTAGTGCCTACAAGTGGTTGGCCCTGGGGACCTCGAGGGGAGGGTGCAGGGGTAACAGTAAAAACTAACAGCATACAGCACTTGTCATGTGCCAGGGCCCATCCCAAGTATTTTTAACTCATTCAATCCTCACAGTGGCCCAGTGATATAGGTACTGTTGTTGTGCCCATGTTGCAAATGAGACTGAGGCACAGAGAATTTATCTGTTTAGGGTCACACTTCAAAAGTGGAGGAGCAAGGATTTGAACCTAGGCTCCAGAGTCCGTGCTCTTAGCCTATACTCCCCATTGCAAGATCCAGAGGGCTGTGCACCCAGCCGCTGGGGACAGGCTCTGTGGAGATCCAGGCTTCAGGTACCCCGTGGCTAAAGCCCCCCCCGCATGGTAGGTAGTACGTCCATGATCAAGGGTGACTGTGGTAGTTGTGGATGAATAATAACATCATATCAATGGGTCTCACTGAGCAGGAGAGCAATCTTTGTAAGATGCACATCTGAGTCTGTCACCCCCCTGCTCTGCATCCTTCAGTGGCTTCCCAGTGCCCTGAGGACAAAGTGCAGTCTCCCTGATGTGGCTCTGCCTGGGCTTCTTCTCCCTCCCTTCTCACCCTCCTCCTGCCTTCCAGCTGCTCTGACTTTTCAGTTCCTCAAATAAGTCGCCCTCCCACCTGCAGGCCTTTGCACTGGCTGCCCCCCCCCCCCACTGGAGCACTCTCCCGCCTCACACACACTCACCCGCTGGAGTCTCTGCTCTTCCTTCCAGAAGCTTGGGCTTGGTCTGGGAGCCCCCCTCCTCATACCTAGCTCCCCTCCCCTCCCACAGTTTCTTCTGGGGCTCTTCATCATCGCCAGCCCGCCCCCAGGCTGCGATGTCTGTAGGTCTCTAGGGGCAGGGTCTGTGTCCTGTGTCCTGTTCGTGGCATCTGCAGTGCCTGGCACCTGCACAGTGAGCCAGTGCATGTTGGTCCCATCGTTCCTTCCTCTCCGCATCCGTCTTAGGGCTCATACAGCATTTTTCTTCTTCTCATAGGAGATGAAGAAACAATAAAAAATTTGCATATAACCCCCCAGCAGGGACAAGCTGGTGGTAGAAGCCTTCAGTGGAGAAGTGAAAGTGCCTGCGGGCTTAGCAGGACCGGGAAGGATGTTTGGGGTGGGGGGTTCACTGGCTTGGGGGAGCCCTCCCTTGGGGAAGCAGGTGGAAACAATGGGGGAGGAGAAGGGGTGCCAGGTGGACAAGGGGTGCTTGCTTTGGTTTTAAATTTTTCTGAAAGAAAAAAAAGCACTTATTTTCTCTTATTACCAAAGTGATACATGTTTGTTGTGGAACTTTTAGAATGTACTGGAAAGCCAAATAAAGGAAATGCATTAGCTAGCACCAGACCCACCTGCTGCGGGCACTTTGTGGCTGGTTTCCAGCCCAGTGGACTTGGGGGGAAGGTGGGAACCGGGGACCAGTGGAGCAGGCCAGGGTCCCAGGAAACAGATGCGGGCACTAATGTGTGTGGAGGGGGAGAGAGGTCCCTGAGCTTCGCCTGTGGACAGCAGGGGAAGGAAGCAGGATGGCCAGAGGGACAAGTAAACCTCAGATGCTGGCCCAACAGGAACCCTCAGGGACCCACAGGGTGCTCTGGAACTGGAGGGGCCCTTTAGAGAAGAATATGCTTGGAATGGTGAGGCCCTTAGACCTCAGTGCCCATCCAGCATGCCACCGGGTGAGTGCTTGGCTGCTGGCTGGCAGCAGCAGCAGCCCCTGCCCCCCCACAGAGGGCTGCCACCTGAGGGTCATGTGCTCACAGCACCTCTAGCAGCTGGGGCAACAGATAGTGTTCACCACCCAAAAGGGGACATACTTGTACTAAAAATGTCACTTTTTGCTTATCTGAAAGCCAAAGTTAACTAGGTGTCCTGTATTTTTATTTGCTAAATCTGGCCCCTAGATTGGCATGGGGAGGAATAGAGAGAGGGAGGGAGGGCATGGGGGGGGTCCTAATTTTCTCTTCTTTTGTATTGGGGGAGGGGTCAGTGGGTGCTTGTCAGAATTTGGCAGTTGAAAAAACATGTCCATTTTTAGAAATTAATGAAATATCTCAAATTTTGCATCTGTAACTGTTTCTGTTTACTGTCTAGAGAGTAGGTCCCCATTTGTGGCTTTTGGTTCCCTAGTACTGCTCAGAAATAATAAACTGATGCATCCTCTTTTTTATTCAGGGGGTACAAAAGGAGATTTGATGAACAAGGGTGGGGTCATTAAGTGAGGTCAGTCCGTCTGAGAAACAGGGAGACTGGAACCCTCACCTCAGCCTGGGAGAGCAGATCTGCCCATCTTTCTGGCAATAGCCATTAAAGTTTTGACCTGGCAATGCCTCACCAGGGATTTCTCCTGTAGGCACCTTCTTAGTAGGGGGCAAAGGGACCCGGGTGGGGACGGCCATGCGGCCCAGCTAAATGCCCGCCGGGAGGCGCGTGGCATGATCAGGACCTCTCTAGGCCGTGCGGTTTTAGGCGGAGGCTCGTTCTTTCACTTGGCCAGTGAATCTGGGCATGAATCTTCTGCGCACCAGGCACGGTTTAAGTGCTGGGGACACTGAGAGGAAAGGACGGGACAGAGCTAATATGAGGGTGGAAAGACAGAACATGCCATCTAGTTAAAGCAAGTGATTTTGTAGGACCTGGTGTGGTGTGACACCACTAACAGTGCATGTGTCCCGTGCTGCTGCTCTGGAAGGCTGCAGCCCGGTGGCCGTCAGAGCTGACCTCTGATACTGGGAAGCCAAGTGCAGGCCAGGGGGCATGTTTCCTCTGGATTTCAGCATCCCGTGCTGTCTGCGTTTTATACAATAAGCATCATTCCTCATAAAAACATAATTAAAATTGTACTTGATAATACCTGAGATTTTTGTTAGAAATCTAAAAAAAACAAAATGAGCATTCCCCTTAATTTGGTGGCATTTGCATCGGATGCTGACACTTGGGCTTGAAGAGTGTTTATTTGTGGCTGGTTTCTCATTTCTCCTCTCTTCCTCTTCCCAATCCTGGGGCAGACAAAACCTGCAGGGATGGGGAGGGCAGGATACATCTGGGTATCAGGAGGGGGGTATCTGGGAAAGTGGTAAACAAGCACCCACAGTGTATGTGACATCGGGGTGTCTTGTGGAGGGCAGGAAGGAGGGAGACAGGCCCTGGAGGCAGTGCCACGGCGCCTCGGGGCCTGAGATCCACTGACATGTACCAAGAACTGTCCCATGTGTCCATATCTGTCACCTCCTTCAGTCTTCTCAGGAACTTAGGAGGTTACCCTATTTTATAGATGTGGAAACTCAGGTTAAGTGACTTGCCCTGCAAGTAAGTGGCTGAGGCAGGATTCACAGCTGTGTGGGCTGGACCCAGAGGCTGTGCTCTTACCCTCCGCGTGCCAGCACCGCTGGTCAGGAGTGGAGGCAGTCCCTGTCTCAGGGTGCAGGCAGGCGTGCTCCCAGACCGGGCTGGTCGATTGTGGAAGGTCTTCTGCAGGAGGTAGACCTGGTAGGAGAAGATGGTACATTTAGAGGTGGAAGGTGCCTTCCAGGCAGAGTAACGGTAGGACAAGGATGTGGAGGCTGGAATGTGAGAGGTGGGCGTAGGAGCTGGGGAGGAAACCAGTGCAGCACCTGATGGAGTGGGGAATGAGGCCGTGGGGCAGAGCTGGACGCTTTAGGGGAGCAGACTCATCAGGTTTGCTGGTGAAGTGGCCCAGGGCTCTCCCTGCTCCTCGCAGGGCCTGGCAGAAGCCCAGCATCCTTCAGCCACACTCTGCCCCACCTGGGCTTTCCCCAGGGCCACACACGCTGTCCCTGGCCTGCCTGGGTCCAGCCTTGACCAGCCACCAGAGAAGAGACAGCCAAGGCTGGGCAGGAGCATGGGCTGGGGGTTGGGAGGCCCAGCATTAGGTCCTGCCACTGACTCATGGGTGGGTGGGTGGGGGGGCTTGGGCCATTCATTGCCTTCCCTTGGACTCAGCTTCTTCTTTTTTCCTTTATTTTTAAACTTTTTATTGTGGAAAAGTGTAAACCTTTATGAAAGTAGAGAGAATAGTAGAATGTACCCATCCGTCAACTTCAACTGTTACCAAGTCATGGCCAGTCTTGTTTCATTCCTGCCTCCGCCCCTTAACAACTCTAACCGAGTCCATCCTCATCTCATCACAAATGCACCAAGGTAAAGACTTTTCTTACCACAGTCACCACACCATTTTTACACCTAAGAAGTGACCTTTGCTTTATGTCGTCAAATATCTACCCCGAATTCACATTCCCGGTCGTCAGATGTGTCTTTTTTTTTAAGTTTGTTCAAATCAATATCCAAATAATCTCCCTACATTGTGATTAGTTGATATGTCTTAGTCTCTTTTAATCCACGTTTCCCCTCCGTGTTTTTCTTTTTCCGTGGCAATTTATCTATTGGAGAAGCCAGGATATTTGTCCTATAGAATCTCCCAGGTCTGGATTTTGTTGATTGCATTCTTATGGAGTAGTTTACCATGTTCTTTGGGCCCCTCTGTAAATTGGTAGTTGGGTTCACCTGCCTCCTGACCCCTCAAGCAGTCATCAGTAAGTCCCGATTCCCCCAGGGTCCGGCCGCTCACGCCCTCTCCTGTCGCTCTCCTGGGTTTTTGCAGCAGCCTCTGCCTGGTCTTCCTGCCTTCCTCTTTGCCCCAGCAGCCAAAAAGACCCTTTTAAAACCTAAATCAGATTACATCCCTTTGCTCAAAACTTCACTGACTTCTCTTATTCAAAATAAAGCCCGAAGTCCTGTAGAAAGCCCTCTAACAGCCTGCAAGGCCTGATTGGTCTGGCTACCCAGTACCTCTGACCTCATCTCACACCACTCCATCCTCACTGGGCTCTGGTCATTTCTTGGATGTATCCAACATCCTTCTGCCTCAGGGCCTTTGCACTGCTGCTCCCTGTGCCTGGCCCTGGGGCCTTTGGCTGCTGCTCCCTGTGCCTGGCCCTGGGGCCTTTGGCTGCTGCTCCCTGTGCCTGGCCTTGGAGGCTGACTGGATCGTGATGTTCACATCTCTGCCCACATTACCTTCCCAGAAAGGCCTTCCCAGAGCATCTCATCTGCAATAGCCCAGGTGTCCTCCACCCCCTGACCCTGCCTTATTTCTCTTCAGAGCACTCATGTATCCCTGATGTTAGTCTTGGTGGTTTCTCTCAGTCTCCTCTGCCTGCCCGGGAGTCCCATGAAGGCGGCGCGACCCTGCCCACAGAGTTGACTTCCTCCTCTCGTGGCTCTGCCTTTCGGCTCCTCTTCTTTTGGGAGCATTTCCTGGAAAATAAAATAACACCATACTTGTGCATATAGTTTAGAAAATACTTCCTGTCTTAGGTTGGGTTCCCTAGAACCAGAGCCCAACACAGGGATTCCAGGGCAGGTGATTTATTGCCAGTGAGTACTCAGGAGAAGGGAGCCAGGGCCCCTGTGGGGTGAGAAAGGGGCTGGGAGGGGCTGCTTTCAGCAGAAGCCTAACTCTAGCTTCACCCTGCAGGGAGCTGTTTTGTGGGAGCAGCAAGTACCACAGGCTTGTCCTTCCTTGAGGCCAGGGGCCAGGCCTTTGTAGCCCGTCATCAGGCTGTCATGGGCTGCCTGAGGTGGGGGGGCGGGGAGGGCATAAATAGCCTCCCAGGCATCTGCAGGTGAGCAGCTCACACAGAAGCCAGCATCACCTCTCAGGACAAGGGGTCAGCTGTGAGCCACTAGCAGCCAGCACCCACAGCGGCTGGGGGAGGGGTGCTCCCTCTGATAAAAGGACACCGACAGCACCTCCTACATTTCTGCGTCCATTTTCTGTTTTGTGCCCTGCAATAAACCTGTGAGAAAGGTGGTCATTGATCGCCGTTATTTCCATTTGCTAGATGAAGAAGTGGAGGTTCTTGGGGTGAAATGACCTGGCCCAGGTTGCTCAGCCAGGAAGAGGCAGACCTGGGATTTGAGCTCAGACTCTGACTGGGGATCCACTGACTGGTCGATAAATTGTCTTAGTGACTATAATTTGTAGTTTTACTCTCATGCATTCAATCAACAAACAGGTATTGAGTGCTGAGCACTGGCCATTCAGTAGTGAATGAATGGCTTTGTCCTTGTCCCCTGGAGCTTCCAGTCTGTGGATCTGTCCAGCATTTAGCTGTCCACCGCCCTTCTCACCCCTGCTGTGCCCAACTCCATAAGGGCAACCTGTGAAGCTTGTCAAGCACTTACTGTGTGCGTTGTACTGGGCTCCTTGTGTTGGTTACTCAACTCACCTTCACACCACCCCACTTTCAGATGGGTAAGCTGAGGCTGCAGAGGGTTTTAAGGCTTCCAGCCAGGGTCCCTCATTGAGTGTGTGATAGAGCTGGGATTCAACCTTGTTCTGAACTCAGCTCTCCCCATCCCACCTCCCCTCCCCCAGCCGCACCCACAGCAGGATATCTGGTGTCACCTCTATCAGCAGCTCCATCAGACACCAGGCTGCCACCACCGCCTGCTCCCTGAGTGTTGGGTGACCGGCTGCCATCTCACCTGCCCCACTTGGCCCTCCCCCAGACAGGGCACCTCAGATGTAGGCTTCCTCCACTTCACAGGGCCCAGGATGCCCACCTCTGCTCCCCTCCCCAGCCCCTTTGTCACTGGCCTTAACTGGTTGGGTGGGCCCTTCTGTCACCCCTAGCTCAGCCTGGGCATTGGTGGCCCCTCCCCCCTCGCACCAGCTGGCCTGGTAAACTGCAAAGCTGGCTTGGCTCCGGTGCCCTAGGCAGGGCCAGGGGCAGGGTGGCAAATCACAGCAGGCTTCCTTCCCACCTCACCTCTCCCCAGACAGGGCCAAGGCAAGCCCCACAGGGAGAACCCAAGGGACAAATGGGTGGGGAGGTGCCCAGACTGCCTTGGTGATGGGGACCTGTGAGGCAGGAGGATGGGGGTGGCACCCAAGCCTGTGTCAGCTTTAGCTCCCTGACACCCCTGCTCCCACCAGGACCCCTTTACTGCCCCACCCTGGGATGCTCTGAATCTTTGTTCAGCTAAGCTGGGCCCCGGAGACCTGGGCTCTGTCCCCAACCTCAGGCCTGGAGATTCACTCCAGAGGCTGCACTGAGGAGGGGCCTGTGCCCCCCTTGGCGGAACTCCTGGAATATTTGTTCAAAGTTTGGACACAAAATAGCATGCAAAGCATATGCAAATAAGTCATCTCCCTGTTGGCCAGGCTAGAGAAGCATTTACTCTGCTCACAGCCTGGCCACAATGGCTGGAGTGCCGTGGTCTGCAGGAAATCAGGGGGTGCACAGTGGCGGGGTGTGTGTGGGGGAAGCAGGGGCTGGGGGAGCCCTGAGGGCTGTGGTCATCCTGCCTTTACTGCAGGTTAACATCTGATACTGTCACATTTTTCTCCTTACCAAATGGTGATTTTTCTAACTGATCATTTTATTTGCTTAGTTATATTTCTTTCTTTCTTTCTTTTTTTAAAAAAGATTTTATTTATTTATTTTTAGAGAGGGGAAGGGAGGAAGAGAGGGAGAGAAACATCAATGTATGGTTGCCTCTTGTGCGCCCCCTAATGGGGATCTGGCCTGCAACTCAGGCATGTGCCCTGACTGGGAATGGAACTGGCGACCCTTTGGTTTGCAGGCCGGCACTCTATCCACTGAACTACACCAGCCAGGGCCTATTTGCTTAGTTATATTTCTACAAAGAAACACTTTATGCCTATTTTATTATTCTGAAATATGCTACATACACTAGGACAAAGGCTCCATTCTTTCCCTTTATCAATTTTTGGAGAAATGAGTTTGTGCCATAGCAACCCCCAAAGGTGATCAGTGAGTGTTTTTTCCCATTTTTAAAATATGAAAGTATATAAAATAGGTTATGCATTTTATCTTATTTTTTTTTTCTGAGAGGGAATGGAGGGAGAAGGAGAGGGAGGCAAACATCAATGTGAGAGAGAAACACCAGTGGGTTGTCTTCTGTGCATGCCCTGACTGGGAACTGAACCCACCAACCTGAGTATGTGCCCTGACTGGGATCGAACCCACGACCTTTCGGTTTGCGGCCCTGATGCCAATCAACTGAGCCACACTGGCCTGGGCAATAGGGTAAACATTCTAATAAAATAATAAAAAGCCAACACCCAAGTTGTCGCCATTTAGCTCAAAAATAGAGAATTGCGACAGCTTTAAAAGACCCCCTGGGACACCCCACCAAGGTGCCTTTCTCTCCCAGAGGGACCCTCCATTCTAAATAGTTAGGGCTACTAGCTGCTTTGTTTTTGGTTTTATCATGTATGTGTGCATCTAAAACCAAATAGTTCTGTCTCTTTTTAAATTTTAATTAATGGAGTTATTATTTTATGTTTAGCTTTTCTTCAGTTAACATTTTCTTTTTGCCACGAGTCTAGCTTGTTCTTGGTAGCAATAGCCCTTCATATTTCAGCCTTGCCTAGAGTTCCAAAATGTGAAAGACCGTGATTGACTTGTCAGTCTACTGTTACAGACATCAGGGCTGTTTCCGGCCCATGGCTGTTGTGAAAGTCCTGCTCAGAACACTTGTCTACGTGTCTGTGCGTGAACATATGCGTGCAGTTCCACAGTTCCTGGTCGTGGGGTACGTGCATCTTCGGACGTACTAGATGATGCTAAACTGCTTCCCAAGGAGGTGGTACCAGTCCACTCATCACAAGCTGCGTGTACTGGACCCAGTGCTCTAGGTTCTTGCACACGTTTGGTTACTGCAGATGTTGTGGGTTTTTAAATTTCATTTTCATCATCATTATAAATTTTTATAAGTTTGATGAGTTTCAGGCCTTGCACGGGTTACTCTCAGCAGTGCTCAGACTTTCCTATCTCAGGCGAGTGGGAGCCTCTTCAGGGTGACTCTGGCAGCTTCTCATCGACCACACTGGTCTTTGAGAGTGTGCTTGCTTTCTGGAATGATGTTCCAGGCTCCTCAGGCATTTCTCTAAGGAGCCGTGGATCTTGTCATGTGTGTTATTTGACTTTTTAAAAGTGTGATAACTTTGAACACATTTACAAAGTTGTGCGACCATCGCCTCTGTCTGACTCTAGAACACTCCCGGCCACTCCAAAGAGGAGCCCCGTGCGCATTGGTGGTTGCTCCTCAGCTTCCTTCCCTCAAGCTCCTGGCAGCCACTGATCTCCTTTCTGTTTCTATAAATTTGTCTGCTCTGGCCATTTCATACAAATGGAATCACAGAAGTCTTTTGTGACTGGCTTCGTTCAGTTAGCATCAGGTTTTTAAGGTTCATCCGTGGTGCGGCATGTAACAGTACTCCATTCATCGTTACGACGGAATGCCGTTGCCTTGTGCGGTCATGCACATTTTGTTCATCCATTCGTCCACTGAGGGATATTTGAGTTGTTGCTGCTTTGGGTTATTATGAATAATGCTTCTGTTGGCACTTGTATGTACAAGTTTTTGTGTGGACATAAGTGTTTTTGTGCTTTCATTTCTCCTAGATACCTAGGAGTAGACTTGCTAGGTCACATTGTAACTGTGTTAACCTTCTGAGGAACTGCCAGACTATTCTTCAGGCTGCACCAGTTTATGTCCCCTCCAGCCACGTGTGGACGTTCCAGCGTCTCCTCGCCCTCTTGACACTTGCTATCGACCGTCGTTCAGATCGTGGCTATTCTAGTGGGTGTGAAGTGACATCTCACTGTGGGTCTGACTTGCAATTCTCTAATGACTAATGATGTTGAGCATTCTTCACGTGCTTATTGGCCTTTTGTTTTTTGGAGAAATGTCTTCTCCTATCTTTTGTTCATTTTTAATACGGTAATTTATCCTTTTATTGTTGAGTTATTCTAGATACCAGACCCTTATATGATTTGCAAATATTTTTCCCGTTTCTGTGGGGTGGCTTTTCTTTGTGGATCCTTTTGATAAAGAGTTTTCTTTAGAGACCCAGTCTGGGTGTTAGAGTCATTAGGCTTTTTGAATTATAGGAGCTAACCTAAGAACCTACCCATAGCCTCAGAGCCTTTGGGCGGTAAGGTGTCATCTTATAGTGGCACTGAGAGGCAGAGGATGGAGGTGGCCTATGCAGGGGTACCCAGCTGCTATGTGGCTGTGTGGCACCAGAGTCAGGTCCCCAATTTAGCCGCCACTGCTCCTCTTAGGGTCCTCACTCCAGCCTAACCCACATCCTCCAAACCCCAGACTCAGCCATTCCCTTCACCTCAGTGTCCTTACTCTGCTTTCTTGCTCTCAGCCCTCTTCCTTCAAGAAGAAGCCTTCCTTGGCTGCCCTCACCTAGGGGGCTTATCCTCTTAGGATGGGCTCCTGTGACCCTAGGAGGCAGGAGGTTATACTTGGACACATTGTGAATGGTCAAATTTGGGAAAAACTGGATTCTCCCAAGGTAAAGAATTTTCTTTTTTTTATTATATTTTATAGTTTATGTTATTACAATTATTACAGTCCCAGTTTTCCCCCTTAGCCCGCCTCCCTCCAGCCCTCCCCCCACTCCCTCAGGCAATCCCCACACCATTGTCCATGTCCATGGGTCGTGCATATATGTACTTTGGCCACACCATTCCCTACGCTGGACTTTACATCCCTATGACTATTCTGCAACTGCCAATTTGTGCTTCTTAATCCTGTCACCCTTCTCACGCATCCTTCTGACTCCCCACCCATTTGGCAATCATCAAAATGTTCTTCGTATCTATGATTCTGTTTCTGTTCTGCTTGCTTATTTTTTAAGGTTCAGTTATTGATAAGTATGTATTCATTGCCATTTACTTATTCATATTTTTGATCTTCTTAAAGGAGACCCTTTGACATTTTATATAACACTGGTTTGGTGATGATGAACTCCTTTAGCTTTACCTTGTCTGGGAAGCACTTTATCTGCCCTTCCATTCTAAATGACGGCTTTGCTGGATAGAGTAATCTAGGTCGTAGGTCCTTGCTTTTCATCACTTTGAATATTTCTTGCCAATCCCTTCTTGCCTGCAAAGTTTCTTTTGAGAAATCATTTGATAGTCTTATGGGAACTACCTTGTATGTAACTAACTGCTTTTCTCTTGCTGCTTTTAAGATTCTCCCTTTGTCTTTAACCTTTGGCATTTTAATTATGATGTGTCTTGATGTGGGCCCCTTTGCATCCATCTTGTTTGGGACTCTCTGCACTTCCTGGACTTGCATGCCTATTTCCTTCACCAAGTTAGGGAAGTTTCCTTTCATTGTTTTTTTCAAATAGGTTTCCAATTTCTTGCTCTCTCTCTTCTCCTTCTGGCACCCCCATAATGGGAGTGTTGATATGCCTGAAGTTGTTCCAGAGGTTCCTTAAACAAGCCTCATTTTTTTAAATTCTTTTTTCTTCCTGCTGTTCTGATTTGTTGTTTTTTGCTTCCTCATATTCCAGGCCATTGATTTGATTCTCAGCTTCATCCACCTCACTGTTGATCCCTGTAAAACGTTCTTTATTTCAATTAGTATGTCTTTCATTTCTAGTATAAAAAAGATCCAGTCTGGATCTTTTTTATGCTGCTGAGGTTCTTATTAAGTTCATTGAGCATCCTTTAACCAGTGTTTTGAACTCTCCATCTTGAAGCTTGTTTGTCTCCATTTTTAGTTCTCTTTCTGGAGTTTTGTTCTGTTCTTTCATTTGGGCCATGTTTCTTTGTTCCTCATTTTGGCAGTCTCCTTGTGTTTGTTTCTATGTATTAGGTGGAGCTGCTACGTTTCCCAGGCTTGGTAGAGTGGCCTAATTGGTAGGTGTTCTGTGGAGTCCAGTTGGTCAGCCTCCCTTATTACCCAAGTTGGGTACTCAAGATGTGCCCACCATGTGAGCTGTGTACATTCTCCTGTAGTAGTTGAGTCTTGATTGCTGTTGGCACGTCCAAAGTCAGCAACCACCTGTACTCGGTCTGGGGTCACACAGCATAATTTACAAGGTGATCTGCAGATGGCTGCTATTTGTGCTGGGCTTGGAGGTGCCTGGAGGAACCCAAGCTGTGAACCAAGGCCAGCTGCTGCTAGTGCCACTCCTGGAGCAACTTAGCAAGAGGTACAGGGCTCACTGAAGCCAGATACTGCATGTTGGAGAGAATTTAGGAAAATCTGAAGCATGGGTCAAGACCAGCCATTCATATGGAAAAGCCACTGGAAACAGCTTGGGTGGGCCCAAAATTTGGATGGGGTAGGCCTCAGGGAATCACCAGGGTGGGGCAAACAGTGTGAACCAGGTTGATGGAGTCTCAGGTATGGCACCTGCCTGCTGGCTCTGTGGTTTGTGGGAGGAGGCCTCAGCAAAGAAACAATGGCCTCTGCCAGCATTTCTGTCTGGGAGAAAGCTGCCCCCAGCTCTCACCCCAATGCTGGACACTGCAGTTCCTCCCACATATCTCTGATGCCTTTCAATCCTCTGCCCTCCATGCTGGAGGTCAGAGGTAGTGAGTCTGAATAAGTCTGTGCATAGGTCCCTTAAAAGGAACTGCCTGGGAGTCCAGCTGTTTACGTCTTCCACAGCCTCAGTCCCTGCTGGTCTTCAGCCAGCAGTTATGGAGAAGTATCTTCCTGACACTGAAACCCTGGGCTGGGGACCTGGTGTGGCGCTAAGACCTCTCACTCCTGAAATATCCCTCCTGATATTTATTTATCTGCCACATGTGGGTGTGGGTCCAGATTGTTCCACATCTCTGCCCCTCCTACCAGTCTCAGTGTGGTTTCTTCTTTAATTCTGCTGTTGTAGGTCTTCCCTTCAGCTTGATTTCTGATGGTTCTGAATGATGGGTGTTCTATAGTAATTTTGATGTGGTTATGCAAAGAGGAGAGCTGTGTTTATCTATGCTGCCATCTTGACCAGAAGTCAAGAATTCCCTTTATGAAGGACCCATCAGAGCTTTTCACTTGCAATTGTGTATTAGGAATGTCAAAGAATTTAATTCCCAAAACTTAGAAGCAACCAAGATGTCCTGTAATAGGTGAATGGATAAACTGATACATACAGACAGTGAATATTAATCAACACTTAAAGAGAAAGAAGCTATCAAACCTTGAAAGACAAGGAGGAATCTTAAATACATATTACTAAGTAAAAGAAGTCAGTCTGACACAGGTACATACTGTGTGGTTCCAACCACAGAACATTCTGGATAAGGCAAAACTGAAGAGACAATGAAAAGATCCTGGGTACAGGATTTAGGGAGAGTAGGAGGGAGGGGGACCCATAGGTGGAATACAAGGGATTTGGAGGCAGCGAAGTCCCCCTGTGTGATGCTGTAGCAGAGGATACATGGCGTTATACGTTTGATGAAATCCGCAGCATGAGCAACGCCAAGGGGAAACCCCGATGTAACCCGTGGACTTTGGGTGGTATTGACATGTCCGTGCTAGTTCGTGGGCTATGCTGATGCACAGCTCTGCTGTGGGGTGTTGATGGTAGGGGAGGCTGGGGGTGGTATGGAGGGGGGATGTGGGAACCCTCTGTATTTTCTGCTCAATTTTGCCGCAAACCTAAAACTGCTCTAAAAATAAAGTCTATTTAATTACAAATCTGGGAGTGAACAGTATTGCAAAGGAAAAATAAAACAGGGTTAAGGGGCTAGGGGTGGGCTGTCAGCCCCTGATACTGATTAGAGACCTAAACAAGGAGAGGAAATGAGCCCTGTAGACATTGGGGGAAGAGCATCCAGCTCTGGGAGCAGCAGATGCAACGGCCCTGCAGCAGGGCAGAGCCTGGTGTGTGTGTGGGCCGCACAAAGGAAGGACAAAGTGGCTGGAGTGGCGGGGGGGAGTGGGGGTGTTTGGGGTGAGGGCACACAAACAGGTTGGAGACTCCGTGCTCCACCTGCAGGCCCAGCAAGCCCCAGGACCTCATTCTCAGCAAGATGGTGAGTCACTGCAGGGTTTTCGCCAGGCTGTGACATTTCAAAATTATATTTATGTTTTAAAAAGATGATGGTCTGGCACACAGACAGTAGGGGGCAAAGGTGGAAGGGGTCCTTAGGAGATGCACAGCCTTCCAGGTGGGAGATGGTGAGACAGACCCACATGGCTGCAGCACAGGGATGATGCAGAGTGGGGTGAGGGAGGGAGAGGGGCCTAGGTCTTTGGTTTGAGCGCTTGGTGGAACAGTGGTGTTATTTTCTGAGCAGAGAAGACCTGGCTTGGGGCAGGCTTGGGAGCAATCAAGAGGTCTGTTTGGGGCATGTCAACCAGTTCAGTATCCAGATGGGACGTGAGGAGGTGGCTGGATTTACAAGGCTGGAGTTCAGTGGCAGAGTTGGGCCTGGATGAGATCCTTTGAGAGCAGGTGGGGAAGAGGCAAGGCCCCAGGCCTGAGCTTGGAGGCTGAGCAGTGACAGAGGTGGGAGGTGGTATCAGAGACGCTGAGGGGTCAAGTGTGTCAGGGCCTTTGTGTTGACAACAGAGCAGCCTTAGGGGAAGATAAAGGGGGACCAGGGGCTTTGGTACTGTAAGGGTCAGGGATGGCCAGTAAGAGCCAGAGCCTGATTGGAGGGGCTTCAGGAGGGAGGGGGAACAGGGCGTCTGGACAGCCTTTCCAGGAGTGTCCTCCCTGGGCCCTAAGGGCAGGAGCTGAGGGCAGAGTGCAGTCTGGGGAGGGGTTTTTTATCAGTGAGAGAAACAACACCATGTTTCTATTGATGGGAAAGATTCCGTGTGGGGGGAAAATGGATCTGTGTGGGGGCGGTGGGGGACACTGTTGGATGCGCAATGTGGTTGGAGGGCCCAGGGCAGGGCCAGCGCCCTGTGGGAGGCCGAGCCCAGGGCTGGGTGCAGAGGGTGGGGTGTGTGTGTGGCAGTCTCTGTGGTCCGCTCTCATTTTCTCAGAACAAGCATCACAGTCATCAGCTGAGAGTAAGGAGGGAGAAGGTGTGGAACTCTGGTCCTCGCGGTGGTCTCACAGCTGTTGTGTGGAGCAGGTGCCGTCATTGCCACTTTGCAGAGAAGAAAATGGTCCCAAGGGTAGCTTGTCAGGAAGGGACAGGACGGGGATTTGAACGAGGACATTCCTCTGGGTGATCCTGCAGAAGAGTGGGGGTCAGATGAGGCTGTACCTCCTGTCCTTCATCTGCAGGGTAGACCCCAGGGCCCAGACATAGGATGTGGCCAAACCTGGGCTAGGAATCCATTCATCAACTGGTACCATGGACTCCCACCCAAACGGGGGCCCTGATGACCTTTGGCGTCCCTGGTACTGACATGCATTCAGACCCTGTGTCTAATAGCCCTTGAAATGCCTGAGATTCTCTCTTTCTCCAGTGATGGTCACCCAAGTAAATGGCTGTGTAAGTCCCCTGGGGAGGGACGGTGGAATTGCTACATATGCTTGTCCTGGGGTGGCAGGGCTGTTACTCCTGGGCCCCTGGGTCCTCCTTCAGTCAGTTGGATCTGAAACCTTGTTCAGGTCTGGAGATTGGGCAGGAGATCATGACTTTTCAGTGGGGTGCAGCCCTCAGTCCTTGGCCATCAGGCCTTGGCTTCTTTTGATTACACAGAGCAGCAGTGTCCTGTTGGCTGTGCTCTGGCTGCCCCTGGGGATACGGAGCTTTTGTATTAATTTTTTTTTTTTAATTTGAGAGAGGATTGGGAAGTGGGGGAGAGGGAAACATCGATTTGTTGTTCTATTTATTTATGCATTCATTGGTTGCCTCTTGCATGTGCTCTGACTGGAGATCGAATCCACAACCTTCATATACTGGGACAATGCTCTGGCCAACTGAGCTACCAGGCCAGAGTGGAATGCGGGTTCTATTAACTATCTCCGTAGCCGTGTGGGTCAGGCCCTTCCAGCTGCTGCTCTGACCCTGCCAGTAGTTGTGATCATTGCACCCACCTTGCTTTTGCTAAGTAAGTGCTGCCACCTGGCCTCTTATCTTGGGACCCTATCTGTCATCCTCACTGCTGACAGGGTGCCCAGTTCTGTGACAGCAGCGCCTACCTTCAGGCCTTCAGAGGACGCTCACCCCTGAGCTTGTCGGTCTGCTGCGTGCCTCGCACTGGTGCCTTCCTGCGACGTTGGCAAAGGAAAGACAGACACCTGGAGGGTCTTCAGGCTCAATGTGGCCTACCAACTGGAGCACACCATGGGCTCGGCCTGCCTCCCACAGGGCGCTGGCCCTGCCCTGGGCCCTCCAAACACATCGCACATCCAACAGTGTCCCCCACTGCCTGCACACAGATCCACTTTCCCCCACACAGAATCTTTCCCATCAGTAGAAACGTGGTGTTGTTTCTCTTACTTTTCATACCTCTTGCACAGCCTGACCTGCAGCCTTGCGGGTTCTACTTCTTGTGCTTCGCTTTCTCCTAGCAGCCTGTTAACACCAGGGTCCTTGCTGGGGTGTTGATTCTTGCAATGGGGAGTAAACGCCCTTATCCGGCCCCTCCCCCACCTGCCCCTTGATCCAGCCCCTCAGGTGGCATCCCACTTGCTCTGTGGGCTCACCAGGCCTGATAGCTCCTGCAGCATGCTGAGGTGTGACTCACACTGGTTATTGGTTGGTGGCCAGGAGAGGAAGGGGCACATCTGAGGGAGGATCTTCAGGACTGTCTTCAAGCAGGGGGCATGCTACACTCCAAGGGGTTACTTCCATGTTCCACTCTTTCCCACGCAGGGCCTGACCTTGGTGCTGCAGATGCATTGTGGACTGAGAAGTCAGCCTTCTCTGACGTTCTGTTCCACTTATAATTAAGCCCCGTGCCTGCTTCTCAGCTTTCCCCTCCCCTCCAGCTGCAGGAGAAAATTTATATGCAGCTAAGGAGGCCCTTAGCTTTCACACTTGGCCTTAAATTAGTGATTAATCACTCTCAGCCCTTCATTGTCTTTCTCCAGTGTGTGAGAGCCGCAGCGATGGCTCCTGGACTTTCTTCTAATTAATTACGCCTCCTCCAACCTCTCCGACTTTGGAGACACAGTCCCTGAAGTGCGTGCCCACCACTGCCCTCCCAGGAGGGTTAGTTTCCTCCCTGCTGCTGCTGCTGCTGCCGCTGCTTGCAGGCTCAGTCCCCCTGTGCAGCCATGGTCCTCACTGCCGGCCATTGCTGGGGGACTAGCTCCCGTCCCAGTGTTCAGGACGGGAGCCTCCTAGAGCCACTCCTGACACCAACTGGCTAGGCTGAACTCCCGGGGAAACGGACTCTGAAAGGAAGGTTTGTGAGGGAGAGTCACTAGGTTGTGCTCTCTGGAACAACCCTTGCAAGAGGTGAGGATTGGGCGGGCGGGGGGGGGGGGGCGCGTGGTTGTTGAACACAGGCTCATTTGGTTCTGTGGGGGGCACCAAAGCTGGGCTGGCACTTCAGAGGTGTCCTGAATTAAGGCAAGGGATCCAGGCCTGTGTGAACCAGTTATGGGATGCGAGCTGCCCCGGGAAGGGGGCTGTAAGGTAGGGGGTAATTCTTGGACAGGGACTCTGAGAACTTTCAGCAGTAGATGCTCCCCACAGCTGGGGGAAGGAGTCCTGAAGCAGGGCTTCTGGGCGATGCTGCACACAGCACAGCACGGAATTTAGTCTTACAACTATTGATGGACATATGGGTTGTTTCGGGTTAATGTGAATACCCTGCTGTGAACATTCATGTCCTCGGTTTTGGTGGCCATGGGTACTCACTACTGTTGGGTGTATACCCAAGAGTGGAAATGTGGGTTTAAGGTGTACATGTAGCTATTGCCGAATAGTTTCCCAAAGTGTCAGTACCATTTTACATTCCCACCAGCAGTGTTTGAATGTTCTGGATGCCTTATACTGTTGTCAACACTTGCTATTGTCTATCCTTTTATTTTAGCTATTCTGGTGGTCCAGGCACCAATGATTCTTATGTGCAATCAGAGTGGGGAACCACTGCTTCCTGGCAGGTGGGTGGCTGTGAGATTTGGGGGCCCTGGGATCACCTCCATCTAACTGCACCTAATATTCATTTCCAAGGGTCTTCTTCAAAACCAAATTCTGGCCAGTGTATTAAAATGTTATAAGAGAGTAAAACCCTCATGTGACTTGGTTTTTCCAACTCCTTTCCACCTGAGATTCCAGCTTGGAAGGGCTGTGGGGAGGAAACAGGTACATTTTGCCACCTGTGAGGCCAGGCTTCTGTGGGGTCTCGTGAGGAAACCGGGGGGCAGCCACGGTGACTCACCCTGTCCAGTGTTTCATGGTTTCCAAAATGCTTTTTCATCCTGTCTCCTTTGGTCTCCACAACAGCTCTAAAGGCAGCTCTGACACAAGGGGAAACTGAGGCTAATTGCTTATGCAAAGTCACATAGCAAGTTAGTGGCAAAGTGAGCCATGAACTCGGCGGCAGATTCTAAGTCTAGGGGGCCCTAAGTTTGCTTCTTAGTTTAATTGGCCAGTGCCCCCTCCCTTCCTTTAGAGAGCTGCTCAGGGTGGCTCCTTGGTGGGGATTAAGCCCCTCTGCCCAGTTCCTTAGAACACCCCCACCCAACATGTTCCATGGTGTAGCCCTGCTTCTTGCCCATCAATGTCCTCTTAGAAACAGAAAATCCCCATGGCTCTCTGGGGCCAAGTGCTAGTTAGATGAGAGCATCTCCAACCTTGAGATGCTCAAGAGCTCCTGGGGACCTTGCTAAACGATTCTGAGTCAGCAGGTCTGGTCCACCCATGATTCTGCATTTCCCACAAACTGCCAGGGGATACCAGTGCTGCTGGTCCACAAACCACCCTTTGAATAGCCCAGAGACCACTCCCCAACTGTGGGCTGTATAGGCAGGTCTTTACACTGTGCTTGGTGCCCTCCATGGAGCTCAGGCAAACACTGGTTAGCTACTGTCTGGCATGAGTGTTAGTTACTATACGTTCAAGCCTCTTCAGTTTTTCCATTATGGAACATACCATTCAAGTCATATGGCTCAGTTCAAAGTCCTTTACTCTTACTGCTTCTCTCACGAGCACCTCTCTTTCCTCCTTCTTCCTGCTCTCTTCTCTTTCCTCCTCTATCACTACTCCTAATTCTCACCCTCCTCTCCCACCACAGTAGTCAACAGCTTGACAGCAGGCAGAATCTCAGCTTGGCATTAGGCAGAAAGCTGGCTGAGTAAACTTATTTATACTAAAGTGTGAATGACTCATATCTCACCTCTTAACTCTTACAGTGGTTGTTATTTAGATGTGAAAAAAAGAAGGAGCTTTCAGTTGTTGGAAAAGTTAACAGTGAGGGAAAAAAAACAGAAAATACCCAGGAGTTCTTTCCTGCACCCCCTAACATTTTCCAAAGCTGGGTTGATGATTGAAATTATATGAGGAAACTTAAGAGAAAAAAATCCAGGAATAGTTGTGTTTTATGCCAGATCAACAGAATCAGAATCTTCAGGGTGAGGTCCAGGAATGTGCATTTTTTTATAAAGGAGATTTTGTTGCACATCCCAGTTTGGGAATTACTTTCCTAAATCATACCATGGGCGCTATATGTGAATCTGTCTCCCTTCTTTTTCTAAAGGAGAGACAGTTACACAGTTATCCTGTCTCACCCTGGAAACTGTACAGTGGGAAGGAATGGGCCCAGTTGAGGTGTTAAATAAGGGCTAGCTTCTGCCGGAACTCACCTGTTTGCAGGCCACTCGTCCTCAGTGAGGACGAGCCTGTTTCCTCGTCTCTGCAATGCGGATGAAACCAGCCCTGCAGGAGTAGCTGGAGAGCAGAGAGGCAGCAGGGTGTGCAGAGGCTGGAGGTTATGCTGTGGGACAAAGGGCAGCCTGGGTGGGGGGGCAGTGGACTAAAGCATGTTGGGAGCTTGGCACCTGTGCTGAAGCCTTGGTCACAATGGCTCATGGGGAATAATTGCTGTGGAATGATGAAGATTGCCCAGGCAAATGAATCCCAGTTTACATTCTGCTCCCCTGCACAGGTCATCTATAATTGTGACTTCTTCCCCACGGTGGGTAGGAGACTGTGGTGGGGGCCTGTCGGGGTCTCTGCCAGCCTGAGTGGGGAGGCAGGTGGGTGAGCTCTCAGAACAGAGGCTGCTCTGCGTCCTCCTCGGGGTGATGCCCTGGCCCCCAGTGTTCTCCCAGCTGAGCCTCCTGGAGGCCAGTCCTGCCCAGTGGTCTATTTGGAAGCCTCAGCCCCACATCCCCCTCAGCCTGACCTGCCATGGGGCTCAGGCTGTCACCTCCTTTCTCAGGTTGTCTTTCTTCAAAATGAAAGAGCTAGGCCAGACACATGGCCTTGAGAAGCCCCTTCCAGGTCTAGATTCCAGAAATCCAGCCTTTGGTCCCCAAGTTTCATGGAAGATTGTGCGTGGGCTTTGGAGTCCGACAGAACAGAGTTTGAATCCTAGTTCATTCTTGCTGTGTGATAGTAGGCTACTGACTTTACCTCTCTGATTCCCAGTTTCCTCCTTTTAAAAAGAGAGATAATGGTATACATCTGTTAGGGTTGCTGTTAAGATTAAAGATGATAAGGGTGGAATATATAGCTGTCATTACTGAGTGCTTCCTCTGTGTCAGACACAGTTCCTGGGCCTTCTCCTGTCCTAACTCATGTAAGTCTCCCAGCTGCCCTGTGAGGTGAGTACTGCTGTGGTCCCCCATTTAAGGAAGAGGAAATGGAACAGTGGGAGCATGGCCGCGCAGGCTTCCGACAGATGTCCGCTTCTCTTACCATGATCCCTTCTATCTCCCTGGGAAGCTTCTCCAGCAGGGCTTCCCCATTCGCTTCATACCTTTGCTGGAGCCTCTCCTCCCTTTGCTCTCTGGCCCTCCAAGGTTATGCCTCAGCCTGCCTCCAGGCCCCCCTCCTCAGCAGCCAGGCCTCTCTGATTCCGTGGCATGGACAGCCTGTCCCCACTGTCCAGCACTCCATTACCATCTGACTCTGTGGCCTTCCCTGAGTCTACTCTTGCTCCTCTGGGGCTGATCCCTTGACTGGTTCTTGTTCGTCACCTTGAGTGCACCTGGCACACACTGGGTGGGCGTGGAATGTGCTGGAGAACCCATGTATTTGAGAAGTTCCAGGGCTAAAATCTCCCACAGTCATCCCAGGCCCAGCATAAACCCCACTGGCTGCCCCATGGGCCATGCCCATGTTAGAAAGTGGGAACACAGAGATGACCCAGGACTAAGAAGACTGCAATACGGTAGGACACTGGTTCTCAGCCTGAGGGGCCCTTGGGAACCACCTGCGGAGCTTTGAGTTCCTGGTGCCTGGACCCCACCACCAAGATGAAGTTGGACCCTTACCTTACACTAACCTCAAAGTGGATCAAAGACCTAAATGTAAGAAATACATTTCTGCAAAACTCTTAAAGGAAAACATAGGGGGAATCTTCATGACATTGGATTTGGCAATGATATGACACCAAAAACAGGCAACAAAAGAAAAAAAATTTTTGACAAAATTTAAAACTTTTGTGCATTAAAGGACACTATTAAGAGAGTGAAGAGAATGGGAAAAATATTTGCAAATCATATATCCGATAAAGGATCAATAGGAAGACTCTATAAAGAACTCTAAATAACAAAAATCCAAACAAGCCTGTTAAAAAAATGAGCAAAGGAATTGAATAGACATTTCTCCAAAGAAGATACACAGATGGCTAATAGGCACATGAAAAGCTGTTCAACATCATTAATCATTAGGGATATGCAAATCAAAACTACAATGAGATACCACCTCACACTCATTAGGATGGCCATTATTTTAAAAAAAACAAAACAAAAAATAAGTATTGGTGAGGATGTGGAGAAATTGGAACTCTTCTGTATTGCTGATGGGAATGTAAAATGGTACAGCTACTTTGGAAAACAGTTTGGTAGGTCATCAAAATGTCAAACATAAACACAGAATAGGATAGAAAATTCTACGTCTAGATATCTACCCAAAAGAATTGAAAGCATGCCCTGGCTGGTGTGGCTCAGTGGCTTGAGTGCCGGCTCATGAACCAAAAGGTTTCCAGTTCAATTCCCAGTCAGGGCACATGCCTGGGTTTTGGGCCAGGTCCCCAGTTGGGGGGGGGGTGTGAGAGGCAACCACACGTTGATGTTTCTCTCCCTTTCTCCCTACCTTCCCTTCTAAAAATAAATAAATAAAATCTTTAAAAAAAAAAAGAATTGAACTGGACTTCCAGCCAAGATGGAGGCGTAGGTGGACACACAATGCCTCCTCACACAACCAAAAGAAGGACAACAACAAATTTTAAAACAAAAAACAACCAGAACTGACAGAAAACCTAACTGTGTGGAAGTCTGACAACCAAGGAGTTAAAGAAGAAACATTTATCCAGACCAGTAAGAGGGTGGAGATGCGCAACTGGGCGGAGAAGACTCACGGCAAGGCAGCAGCTAGCGGACCAGGGCAGTCTACATTCTCGGGCAGATAACCTGGGAGGAACAACTGGAGAACAAGACAGACCGCACAACCCAGGGTCCCAGTGCGGGGAAGTAAAGCCTCAAACCTCTGACTGAAAACACCTGTGGGGGTTGAGGCGGCAGCGGGAGATACTCCTGACCTCACAGGAGAGCTCGTTGGAGAGACCCACAGGGTCCTAGAACATACACAGGCCCACCCACCTGGGAATCAGCACCAGAAGGGCCAATTTGATTTTGGGTAGTGGGGGAAGTGACTGTAAACTGGTAGAGAGCTGAGCAAGTGGCACTGTTCCTTCTCGGACCCACCCCCAGATAGCATCACAACGCAGCGATGTGGGTTGCTGTGCTCTGGTGAACACCTAAGGCTCTGCTCCTTACTATGTAACAGGATCAGATGCAGAGTTCAAAACACTGGTAATCGGGATGCTCACAGAATTGGTTGAATATAGTTGCAAATTAGATGAACAAATGAAGGCTATGCTAAGTGAAGTAAAGGAAAATGTACAGGAAACAACAGTGATGGGAAGGAAACCAGGACTCAGATCAACAGTGTGGACCAGAAGGAAGAAAGAAACGTTCAACCAGAACACAATGAAGAAACAAGAATTCAGAAAAATGAGGAGAGGCTTAGGAACCTCCAGGACATCTTTAAACATTCCAACATCCAAATCATAGGGGTGCCTGAACGAGAAGAGGAAGAACAAGAAATTGAAAACTACTTTGAACAAATAATGAAGGAAAACTTCCCCAATCTGGCAAAGGAAATAGTCTTCCAGGAAGTCCAGGAAGCTCAGAGAGTCCCAAAGAAGTTGGACCCAAGAAGGAACACACCAGGGTACATCATCATTACATTAGCCAAGATTAAAGTTAAGGAGAGACTCTTAAAAGCAGCAAAAGAAAAGGAGACAG